>JAJIBD010020894.1:0-108735 GCA_021461705.1 Cryptotis parvus
TAGCCAGAAGGAAAAGGGCAGATCTATAATGACTGCATTTATTTGAGGGATATCAAATATATATAGTATGATACCAATATCCAAGACCAGGAAAAACATGGATTAGGAGGTCTTGTCAATGAGTGGAATCAACTGCAAGTGTGTGGGAGTAAGACAAAGAAGGGAACAGTGTGCTAATAATAATTGGAAATGATAATACCAGTTTAGAACTGAGCATTGAATATAGTCAAAGGGATACACATGATAACCTCTAAATGTATGTACTACAAACTTCAATGTGTAAGAGAAAGGAGAGAGAGAGAGAGAGAGAGAGAGAGAGAGAGAGAGAGAGAGGGAGGGTGAGTGATAGAGAGAAGAGGAAATGAGCTTGCCATAGAGTCAGGCTGTGGGAGAGGGAGGGAATCAGGGGACATTGGTGGTGGCAAATGGGCACTGGTGGAGGTATCGGGTGCTGGAACACTGTATGACTGAAACAAAAGTGAACGCCTTTGTAATTGTGTATCTCAGGGTGGTATAATAAAATATTTTTTAAAGCGTTTATTTTTATTTATTTATTTGTTTGTTTATTTGCTTTTTTGGGTCACATCCAGCAATGTTCAGGGGTTACTCCTGGCTCTGCACTCAGGAATTACTCCTGGTGGTGCTCATGAGCAATATGGGATGCCGGAATCAAATCCGGTCAGCCGCATGCAAGGCAAATGCCCTACACTCTCTCTGCTATCACGTTGGCCCCTTTGTGAAAGTCTAATTCCACTATGTGATGTGTCTGCTTATGGATTAAAGATGTATCTGTAACACACATAATAAGCCATAAGCTTTTGATGCTCTTGTTGGATCCCAAGTACCCATTTATTTAAACTTGCAATTGCCTATGCTCCATTATTGAGAATAAATACCATTGGCTCATGCTTTATATTAACGTAATAGAAGATTTTAAAAAATCCTTGAATATAACACTTAAAATAAGCTTAAAACAAGCTTAAAAACTATTCAATTCACTTCTAAAATGTATTACGTTTTTCTGAGACACTTGAAGTGAATTCTCCACATTGAAAAATTCTTTTTGCCATGTCATGCACCCCACAACCAAAAACCAGGTTTATTTCAATGTTATTCTTATCTTTAAAATAAAACTGATTATTTTTGGTGAGTAAATATTTTGGTCTCTTTATTTTTACAAGCCACATTCATTTTTACAAAGTCTCATGTTAAAGTTTAAAATAATATAATCAATTTTATGCTATGAAAATATTTACAAAAATTTACAGTAGCGTCTTTTTTTTAAGAGGTTATATCACTGCCTCTGATAAAGCAACCAAAAAGATAATAAATGCACCTGCACATGAGGAATAATTCATGGAAATTAATGGCTTTATTAACATAGTAGGTATTAATTAAAAATTAATCAATGAATTAAAAAGAAATCTACATGTCAGGGAGGTCACCAAAGGGCTGGAGTTTCTGACTTTTAGCTCAAAGGGCTGAATTTTATGACTTTCTCACTAGTAAGATGAACAGTTCTGCATGTCTCTAGACACACTGGCAAGTATATTGCTGGTAGCCTGAACACCATAGCACTGTATTACCAGGCCTAAGGATTGATCCATTATATGCACACAGATGAGCCAGGTACAAAAAACAAACTACTTTTTGTATGCAACTACTTTTCTAGTCTCAAAAGATTCTTTTTTTATTTCTTCTAATAGATCATGAAATCTAGTCTCATAATACTTTGATTATCACTTATATGTTTCTTCATTTTTTTCTTCTTTTTTATCTTTTTAATTTTTTAAAAAATTTTATTGTAACACTGTGAGATAGACATATACAATGCTGTTCATGATTAGGTTTCAGTCACACAACGTTGCAGCACCCATCCCTCCTCCACAAGTGCCCATTTACCACCACCAGTGTCCCCAGATTTCCTCCTCCCTCCCTCAGCCTGCCTCTATTGCAGGCACTTTTCTTCTTCTGCTTTTCCTCCTCCTCCTTCTTCTTCTCTGTCTCCCCTTCTCTTACACACTGTGGCGTGCCACACATACATTTAGGGTTTAATCATATAATCTCTTTGCCAACATTCATTGCTTAGTTCTAGTCTGGAATTACCATTTCCAACAATTAGTAAAACACAGTTATAGCCCTCAGATGAATGCAGTCATTCTATATCTGTGCTTTTGTTTTTATCCATTTATAATCTTATACTCCAAAAATTATCACTTATTTTTTTACTTTTCTCAAATCAAGATTCAAGTTTCAAAATCCCATATAGAGGAGGAGCATTTTCTTATTACTTTTCTTTAAGTTATTGTTTATCATATCAATTTTAAAACAGACTATAAATATTCACATCATAAATTGTCTAAAAACATGTCCATAATGCAATCAATGTTTAAATCTAACTTACCACTATAGTTCCCAGTCTTGCATGTATACCTTTTTCAATGTATAGCAAAACTTTGCCACAAATCAACAATTTAGATATCACGCCTAGTATTTCAAGCCCCTTTATCCAACTGTTTTCTATTTTTTATTATGCCTATTTTCTTTCATGTCTTTTTTTTCTCATAGTTTTCAGCATCATTCACTACTTAACGTTCATATTAACTCTTTCACCCATGCAATTTTGTGTCATTTTAAGTGATATTCCTGGTCTGAATGGTAACATCCTTTGAAACGCTAATTCTGAAAATATGTTTAAAAACATTAATTATATATCCTGACAATATTTCAAGTAATCTCACAATAGAAATACATAACATCTCAGCTTTCCTTCCTTCATAAAACATTAGTTTCTATGTTCATAGTTTGTTCATTTTTTTCTTTTTGGTCTGTTCTACAGGCCAGCTTAACATTTTCTATTTTCCCCCAAATATATTGTGCTTTTATTCTATTGATCTTTCTCAGAGACCCTGTTACTTAACAGACCATATACACCTTCTACTATTTAAGATATGAACAAAATCAAGTGATTCCCACAGGTGGATGTGATGGTTGAACAAATCGATCACTCAAATAATTGTAGTTGATTTAAGCTTGAACTTATGGTTAACAAGCACGAATATGTTTGTATTCACAGAGATCAGCAGCACACAGAATCTTAAGTTACACCAAGAATTAATCAAATTATAACAATTAACAAAATTTCATAGATTTAGTCAAATTTGAAATAGTACTTTTCTTTAGAAGCAAAATAGTTTATATTTAAAGAAATTTACTTGAATAGTGTGAGAAAGCAAGAAGTATATGTTCAGAGAGAACACGGGTTTCTCCAAAGTAGAAAAAGTAGAGAGAGAAGCGTGAAAAATTCAGGTTTGACATAATGCTGTAAAATGTTTTCTTTTCCATGACTGTATTATATATAACTATGTATTACCTGATTTATTGCTGCATCTCTTCCCAAGCAATTTTTAATTGTACAGTAGAGACTATCAGTGCAGAGACAATCATTAAATTGCGTGTTGTTTTTCACAAACGACTGGATGTTCAGATTACAATATGTTGAATTCTTTATCTTGCAGAGGGTTACCTGGATTTTACAAGCAGTCATGTAACAATTTAGAGATTAATATTTGCCTGTGGGGAGGGCATAACAGCGGTTCTCAGGGTTTACTTCTGGCTCAGTGCCCAGAAATCACTCCTAGATGCTGGGGATGAAACCTGGACTAAATTGACACCTATCACGGCTGCTTCTAACATACTAACCCAAGTAGTAAGTTCATTATTATAGTTAGATTAAGTATAGTTGCTCTAATCATCTTCATATATGTGATGTTGAGGCAAAGCTTCATTTTTAAAACTGTTTCTCAGTGTTTGAGCAATAGCACAGTTGGCAGGGCATTTTCCTTGCTTGTGGGATACCAGGTTTAATCCCTGGTTCCCTATATTAGCCCCTCCAGAAATGATTCCTAACTCCAGAGACAAAGAGTAAGCCCTGTCACTGACAGGTGTGCCAGCCTTTCAAAAAACGATTCTTTTCAATATTAAATGCTTTAAATAGATTATTACATTCATATTTTGTATAAAAGTAACTTCTAAATGCCATTTTCTTCTTTAGTAATGATCAAATTTTCCCTAATATAAAGTGATATGAATTCTCTGTAATTGTAGTCATTCTGAATCTGCTGTTTTACCAGATATTTTGTCTTAATCTACTATCTTATTTCACATATCATTATGAGGTTATAAGATCTGTGTAGGCACTTCTAAATTTATCATGGGAAACAAAGTAATCCTAGAACTTAAGCAATCAAATATTACTGAATAATGAATCTTCCATAATTATTTATGAATGCTTCATTTTCTGTTTTAAGTTAAAAAGGCATATTTAGTAACCCAACAATTTTGCTATTCATATTTCTAAATAGGACAACTTTAATTCATTTCATTTCTGCTTTGAGAATATTTTTTTCAGTTTCATGTGATAATTATGCAAATATTATTGTAATTCACTGCAAATGACTTACAATTTCTATATTGAAGTAGCTATGATTTATGACACAGTGAATAAGTACTGTAACAATACATTTCAATTGCCTTATAAAAAACAAGGATCATCATCATCAAACCAAATAACATATTTATTTGTTTATTGTCTTCTATTTTTGTCTTAAATTATGGTACTATTTTGAGCAAATTATGCTTTTGAAATTATTTTCCTGACCAGTAATAAGAAAAGGTCTGATTAAATAGCTATGTCCTTTTCCACACTCGACCCTTTAGGGCTAAAAGAGATGAAACCTCTCTGTTTTCTTCTATCTTCACTGTAATTACTTGAGGTCTTATAATTAAGAGCTTCTCTGACGGAGACTGAGAACACTAGTACTTTAGAAACTATAGGTTTTGCCTCTTCTTTTACATCAGAAACTTCGTCCCACCAAATTTTGTAAAAGAGGTACATGGAATGAAGCATGCATCAACAGAAGTATGGCTCTTTGTGAAACAAACAAACATAATCAAAGAATAAATTTTAATGTTCTGTTTTGAAAAGTTTTGTCATAAAAGTGGTTTTTAATTTTATATTCCTATTATATAATAAGCATATGTGATTAAATAGAGTTATAGTTCTTTCACTTAATATTTACGCATTTATATATTGAAGGCATATATATATATATATATATATATTTTTTTTTTTTTTTTTTTTTTTTTTGCTTTTTTGGGTCACACCGCGCAATGCTCAGGGTTTCTCCTGGCTCTGCACTCAGGAATTACTCCTGGCGGTGTTCAGGGGACCATATGGGATGCCGGGGTTGAACCCAGGCCGGCACAGGCCGGCCGCGTGCAAGGCAAACGCCCTACCCGCTGAGCTATCGCCCGGCCCTGAAGGCATATTTTTTCAACTAAACACCTAACAGTGATTATTTTTTTGTTTTTAATTTTATTTTTTTATTAAGTCACACTACACTCAAGAGAAAACCTGATCTTTCTGGAAACTTTAAGTTTCAGCATCGTAAATGCTCAAGATGAGAGCCTTCTACTGAGAGTATACCACCTACACGGCAGAGCCTGCCAAGCTACCTGTGTTTTATTTGATATGCCAAAACTAATAACAACTATGGACCTCAAATCCATGATCTGAAGAATGGTTTGAGGCTCTTCGTGTGTCCCTGAGCAAGCAGATGCCCTTTGGGCTACACTTTCTTGAGACAGGACGTATGGAGATGTTACTTGGTGCCCACTCGGGCAAATCGATGAATAACAGGAAGACAGTGATACAGTGATTAAGTCACAGTGCCATAGAGTTAAGGCTGTTCATGATTAGGGTTCCAATCACAAAATGTTCCAACATCCATTCCCTCCACCAGTGCACATTGCTCAACAACAGTGTGCCCTTTTTACCTTCCTGCTACTCACCCCCCCTGCCTGTTATATGGAAGGCTTTTTCCATATTTCTCCTTTTCTTTCTCTCCCACTGGACATTATGGCCTGCAATACAGATACTGAGAGGTTTCCATGTTTGTTTCCTTACCTATTCTGCGCTCAGTTTTTTAAAAAATATTTTATTATACCACCTTGAGATATACAGTTACAAAGATGTTCATAAGATGTTCGTTCATATTTGGGGTTTCGTCATACAATGTTCCAGTACCCATCAATTATTATACAGTGGTCATTTACCACTGTCTTTGTCATAGCTGTCCCTTCCCTACTCAAACTCCCTTTTCCCCCCAAGAGATTGAAGCAGGCTTCCAACTGTGGACCAAATCTACTGGCCTTTGTTTCCCTACTGTCCTTTGATATTGGTTTTATACTGTTATTTTTAAACACCACAAATGAGTGCAATCTTTATGTGTGTGTCCTTCTCCTTCTGATTCATTTCACTCATTGTGATACTATCCATGTCTATCCAAATTTCATAACTATATTCTTCCTAACAGCTGCATAATTGTCCATTGTGTAGAAGTACCATATTATTTTTCACCGGTCATCTGTTCTCAGGCAATTGGGTTGTTTCCAGTTTCTGGCTATTGTGAATAGTGCTGCAATAAACATACAAGTGCAGATAGTGTTTCTGTCACATGCTTTTTGAGGTCCCAGCATATATTCCTAGAAGTGGTATTGCTGGGTCTTAACGGAAGTTTGATTTCTAGTTTTTTGAGAAATGTCCATATTGTTTATCAAAAGACTGGACCAGTCAGCCTTCTCAAAAACAGCGAATGAGAGCCTTTCTCCCTCATCCACACCCAGCAGTGCTTGTTCTTGTGCTTTTGGATGTGTGCTAGTCTCTGTAGTGTGACATGGTAACTCTTTGTTGTTTTTATTTGCATCTCCCTAAAGATTAACAATGCAGAGCATTTTCTCATATGTCTTTAGGCTATTTATTTTCTTCTTTGAAAAAATTTCTTCTTTGAAAAAAATTATCCTAACAGTAATTCTTATATATTCACATTTTGTGCCATGTTGGGGACACCGCTGGGTTCCCCAACAGTACTGGGAAGCGAAGTTCCCTTCTACCTCCCGAAGCCAGTGGGGAATGGATGAAAACTCAGGAATCCGATGCAGTTTTAAAAGAGCGCTTACTAACACAGGTTCTGATATACAATCCAAGAGCAGGGAAACCTCCGGACTCTGGGTTCCCAGCTAGCCCCAGCCAGGTGTAGGCCAAGATGGCTGCCACCACGTGTTGAGGCCCAACAGAAAATGGAGAGGATGGAGAAGCAAAACGCCACAGGGAAGCCGAAAAGGCAAAAAAGGCATCTTCTTTCTTCTTGCAGCTTATTTTATAGATAGAAATCCACCAAAACTTCCCAGTCTGGCCCATTGTGGGCTGGGCTATCTAGAGATGAAAATAGGAAAATAGCTCTATAGAAACGTAGTAACTTCAGGAGGCCTTCTGGCTGTTTACAAGAACCCAGAGCTGATTCAAAGCCTCCCTAGCAGAGCTGGGAGGAGCTATAAGCAAATGTAACTCTCCCCTGGCAGGGAGAGTCAAATGCCCTCAGGTAATTTCTCCCAGCAACTAGGCCCTTTTTAGATGCTAATGTCTTGAGCCAAGATCTGCCTGGAAATGCCTTTACAGGGTAGAGAAGGGGGTTTCTGAGATGGCATGCCTCTGTACCAAAGACTATACTAATGCCAGTTAAATATTTCTCGAAGTTTTCACAAGAGGCTCTTCTACTTCACAGTAGTTTTGTATTTTAGTTGCCTTTGAGTTATCAGGGAGCTTATGCTTGCTTGCTTGGAGGCAAACAGCATTTCTCTCTGGTCTAATTACTTAGAGATCCAACGTGGCCAGGCAAATATGCTGGTAAGATCTAGCTAGTCCCACGATGATTGTGGTAGCATGAGAGAATATTTATACCAGTCAGTACAGAATACATGGTCAGATAAACTGCCACATTCAAACTACCCCCTATCTATGAAGTGACCTGCAGGAGGCAATCCAGGACAGATGCAGAGGTTCTTTTGTGTCCTGCAACGTGCCATTTGTGCCTCCATTCAACTGGCAAGTCAAAAGTAAAAACATATTTTAAACCTATTCTATGCACAGTTTAAATATATTATGTATATTCTTTACTATCATATTATCATTTTCAATCTAATCAGTCAAAAATATATAAGCAAAAGGAATTTTTATTTGAAAATTGTTTGTGTTTTAGCCCCATACCTGGCTGTGTGCAGGGATTACCCCTGGCTCTGTGATTAGGGGTTATTCCTGGGAGGGCTTGACGAACCACAATATGTATCCCAGGCAAGCACCTTACCTGCTATACTATCTCTCCATAGGTTAAAAAATATGCCTCTGAGAATTACACACATGATTTTATATATATATATATATATATAGTTATACCAAATGAAAACATAAAATATAATTGGAAAATTTGCTGAAATTAGCCTATAATTTCAAAACATTAGCTACTAATACCTTTTATGACTAAATTCACTAGTAAGCAATTGAAGATAAATCACTTAGTTATAAGTCTAGCTGAGATATTTAGAACACATTTTAATTTCCAGGACAATGAAAGAAAATATCAATTCAATATTTATCTCATTAAAAAAGAAGTCACCTGAAGGGTCCAAAAGCACAATATGCCTTCACTCCTATGTTCAGTAGCACTATTTGCAATAGTCAAAATCTGGAAAAAACAAGTGTCTAGAAAGAGATGACTGGAAAAAGAATCTATTGTGTATATATCCAATGGGATACTACTTGTCAGTAAGAAAGAATAATGTTATACAATTCACTACTGTATGGATAGATCTGAAGTGAATCAAACTGAGTGAAGTGGGCCAGAGGAAAAGAGACAGACATGGAATTATTTCTGTCATATGTTGGGTATAAAGAAACTTTGTAAGGAAATAACAGAGTCCAAAGGCAATGCAGATGAAGAACAGGGAGACTTGTCCTTCAATAGGAACCTGATATTGAATTGGAGGTTAAATTAGGGGGGCATAAATTAGAGAAGGAAACAATAGGGAAATATTGGAGGGGGAAAGTAGACTCTGGAGGTAGGCTAGAGGAACAAGAAGGAAACTGGGGACATCGGTAAACACGGGTGAAGGTATTGGTGTTGGAAGACTGTATGTCCGAAACTTAATAATGATTAACTTTGTAACTCTATAATCTATGCTGATTAAAAATACAAAATAATCAAAAATTTAAAAAGTGAAGTTACCTGAGTATATTTCAAACAACTTTACCTGAGACATTGCATGCATCTTCTATCACACGCCATGCATCTTGACATCCATTTTTATCACTTAAGCATTGCTCTCTTAAGTCTGAGCAATAAGTAGTTTGGGAAAAGCACTCATTTTCCAAGAGTAGCCCCATAACTTGAATAACAACAGCAGAAGAACAAAAAGAAAACAAATTTACAGTCTTACAGTATGGCAGTGACTTTTGTAAATATGGAAAATAAAATGCTATAAATTCATTATTAAGTCTGGAATGAATCCTAATATTTTAATACAAAATATTCTTAAAATAAAGAGTATATTTGCTCTCTTTCTTACTTTCTACTGATTCCTTAACTTAAAATTTCATTTTTATACCTTATGCTGCTAAAACTGCTCTTAATATGCCATAATAAATTCTGTAACAACAATTTACATTTAAGGCTTCATTTTGCCTATTTTTGTAGGCATATTTTTTGCCATTATGTTCTGAAAATTTTCTCTTTGACAACTTCCTCTTCTAGTTTTCTTAATACTTACCCACATGATTCCTACTAAACACAATCATGATTCTTTAAATCTTTCATTAAAATTATGTTTTTGTTTAGGTTCTGTCCCCAGACCTTCCTCATTTTCTGTGGGCAATTTCAGGTAATATAATATTTTAACTAAAGTATCTATGATAGGATAAAAAGATATAGTCAGGTAGGTAGAATCATCCGAAATACAGCTCACGGAGGATCTTGATGTATTGGGTTTGAATACCCTGTTTGGCTAGGGGCCCGATGACTGCTTCAGTCTCCACAGAATCAAAGGTGCCACCCTCGAGACATCATGCAACAATTAGAATGGGAAGGAATGGGAGTGAAGATAGATGGTAGGCAACTATACCACCTCTCGCTACGCTGATGACATCGTTCTAATAACAATAAACAATAGCCAAGCGGCACAAATGCTGGCTGACTTCGACCGAGAATGTGGAAAGATAGGTCTACAGCTGAATCTCAACAAAACTATGTTTATGAGAAATGAGCTAGTTCCAGAGGCCCCATTCACTCTCAATAGAACAAACATCTCTGAATGCAGCAGTTATGTGTACCTAGGTCGAGAAGTCAACATGATGAACGACCTAAAACCTGAGATGCGCAGGAGGAAGAGAGGGGCATGGAATGCCTTCAAAAGCATCGAAGAAATAGCTAAAAAGAACAAATAACCTCTGGCTCCGGGCACATCTCTTTGACTCCACCGTTCTCCCCGCATTAACATACGCCTCCAGAGACCTGGGCCCTATGAAAGCAGGATGAGAATGCTATTCGGGTCTCCCAGAAAGGAATCAAAAGAGCTATGTTTGGAATATCATGCCTCACTCAAGTGAGAGAAGGAATCCAGTTCTGACCTCCATCGCTGTTCCATAGTCAGGGATGTTGTCTCATTTGCCAAGGCATCGAAAATCAGATGGGCTGGACATGTAATGCGATTTGGAGACAACTGCTGGACTAGAGCCATTACTGACTGGATCCCACAGGATGTCAAAAGATCACATGGCCGCCCACCTACAAGATGGTCAGACTTCCTTGTCAAGACCCTGAAGGAACGGTTTGAGGCTCTTCATATTCCTGAATCAATCAGATGCCATTGGGCTACATTGGCACATGATAGGTTCCAATGGAAATGTTACTGGCGCCCGCTCGAGCAAATCGATGAATAACGGGATTCAAGTGAAGTGAAGTGAAGTAAAGGTAGAATCATTGCCTTATATGCGGTTGACCTGGGTTTGATCCACAGCACTTGATTGGCCCTCTAAGCCTGCCTTCCCTGAGCAGAGTCATGAGTAAACCCTAACCATAGTCCAATGTGGCACAAAAATGAAAATAAAAAAATCTCTGGGAAAATGACTCTAAAATCTCTAATTAAATCCTGTTACTTATAACACATCAATTACATATGCTAGCATTAGTCTCTGCTTGAGTAGTTTCTCTTAAAACTTTCTTTTTTGACAAGCTTCCTTCTAGTTTTCCTAATTTTTATTCACTTTATTATTCTTGAACACAGAATCTTTCTCATGATACTTTTCAAAAACTCTTTTTGTTAAAATTACAATTTTGCTTAGGTTTTGTCTTCAGACCTTTCTCATTCTCTGTGGACAATTTCAAGTAATATCATGGTTCTAAGTAAAATATCTAGGATAACCCTCAAATCAAAAATTCACTCCTATTATTAACAGTACATAAATTACCTTTGTTAACAATTATCTTGAATAATTCCAGACACAGTTTTAGATGGGAACATCTTTGAAAAATAGTGTCTTTACCATCAATACTGCTTCGTGGCACACACTACCTCATCAGAAGTTCCATTAATCATATGAGTAACCAAACTAGAAAACTTGGTTTCCTTTCTCATCCTCAACTTCACTCTCTCATATCTATTCAAAAATAGCTCTTCATCTCCTTTAGTCTTTTGGCCAACTTATTCATTAGTCAATCTGTATCTAGTTTTATTTTATTAAGGCTTTATACTTTGGCATGCCTACTGCACCATATATTTATGTCATTTTTATGCTTAATTATTTGGAATTTTTTCCCTAGGACTTCTCATTTTGTGACTTATTGTTTTCCAAAGGTTCATTATATCTTTTACCTCTGAGGATTTCCTATTGTGCTTTCTGCTGAAATAACTTCTATTGTCCTTGAAGACCAAATATAATTATTACCTAGATTATTGAAATATTCTCTGTAACCAGTATTTCTACCTTCTACAAAATAAAGTTCAATCTAAATGTAAATTTAACATGCTCATTAATTTCTCTACAATATTGGAAATAACTTTAAACATGGTGATCTCTATTTCATAAATAGATACTTTTACATACACTTAAATCTGGCATTAGTTTCTTTAAATTTACTTTGTAGACATAGTGGGCATGATAGGGAAGGGAAGGCTTATTCATAATTGTTTCTCTATATCACATTAAAAATTGCTTCATATATAGGTTTTTTATTTGTTGTTCAAATGAGCTATATTAATAGAATGTACTGATATTAAACAAAATACTTTCTAGATAGTTATAAGCTACTTAGGTTGAAGAGAAAAATACTATGCATTTTTTAAAAATACTAAGAAAGTAGGATCACTAATTTTGTATATTATATAAATTAACTAAATTAAGTAAACCTATAGTCTGACAATTTATTAACCTAGGATGCAGATTTAAACCTATAATCTGCATCCATAGGGAAACATTGAAATTATAATTTTTAGAATACCAGAGCATCTATTATTGATAAACTTAAAGCAGTGTCCTAAAACTGAGTTACTTAAATTTTTATTTTGTTTTATGTTTCTAGTCACTGCTTGATGGACTCAGGGCTTAATCATTGCTCTGTCCTCAGGGATCAAGGCTGGCAATGCTCAAAGGACAATATGTGATGCTATGATTGTATTGGGGCCAGCGTGTACAAGATAGATGCCTTATCCTCTGTCCTATACCTTTCACCATTCAACTCTTTATTTTTTGTGAGGAGGAGGTAGGTAACTAGCTGTGCTTACTCCTAGATCTGCAATTAGGAATCATGCCTGGAGGTGCTTGGGGGGACAATATGTAGGCTGGGAATGAACCCTAGTCAGTTGGTTGCAAGCCAAGAACAATCACATGTATCACTTCACTTGTCTTCCGTTCTTCATCGATTTGCTGGAGCAGGCACTAGTAACATTTCCATACATCCTGTTGCAAGCAAGTGTAGCCCAAGGACATCTACTTGCTCCAGGAACAGGAAGAGCCTCAAACCATTCCTTCAGGTCATGGGAATGAGGTTCATAATTGTTACTGGTTTTGGCATATCAAATAAAACATGGTAGTTTGCCAGGCTCTGCCATTTAGGTGGTATGCTCTCAGTAGAAGTCTCTCATCTCAAGCATTTACTGATGAAACTCAACAGGGAAAGATCAGGGTTTCTCTTGAGTGGAGCTGTTAGAAGATGTGGAGTCTGGATGTTGAAAATGACTGACCTCATGGTGTGGGGGCTCCTCTGGCTACTTTCTAGACTCACTGGCATGTCTGGCCATGGCTAGACCTGTATGTAGTGTATACATTTGAAAGATCCTGGGAAGGATTTGATTCTAACATCCAGTACTATCAAAGACTGCTGATGGAGCTTTGTGTCTGGCGTGTCTCTCTTCTGGGGTTGCTGGCATGGAGAAGGAGGAATGGGAGGAGAAACCCAAATCCCCATTCCAAGTCTAGCCAGCATGACCCCTCCCCAGCAAGTGTGAGCAAACCCTTGGAGCTATGTTGGACTCTGCCAGGGGCTGGCGGAGCCCCTTACTGCCCTCCGAATTCCATGGGTTGCTTCCACGTGGGGCCAAGCAGCGCAGCTGTGGGTCAGGAGTGGTTGGGTCTGGATTGTCCCAAGAACAATATACTATACTATCTCTCAGTTCACTGGTCTTTACATTTTAAAAAGGATGATGTTAATTACAATCACCTCAACAATATAGAGCTATGGGTTACAAGTGAAGCCTTGAAGATTTTCTTTTAGCTTACCTCTTTCTGAAACCTCTTTTCCTAAAGAAAATTCAAGACATCTGACTGGATCACATCAATTATTTGCTGGGTCGCTGCATATATAGATTAAGTTGATGGCTGCATATATAGATTAAGTTGATTAAGAGTGTATTTTGCTGCATTTTTCTTGTTAAGAGCTAAAGTAGAAATTGAGGGTTCAAATGTCTGTCTTTTCACATGTGTGTGGGCAACCTCATCTAGCCCAGATCTGTCTTATTTTGGAGCCCAGAGAGAGACAAAGAAGCCCTTTAATTCTGCCTCAGGCTTACTCAGATACTGAAGGAGGAAGCCTCAGTTTTCACTTGCCGATCAGAGAGGAGTTCATGGTTTTCCCTCACCAGCAGTTTCATTTCTCCCCATCAACTTACCACACCTCATTGTAAAGCCCTATCTTTAACATACCTGGAGTTCCCAAGGACCATACCATTCTGTCTCAGAACTAGGAGTCACAAACTAAGATTATGAACAATCCCTGAAGCAGATAGTCAGAAAGACTCATGCCAGCCAGACCACCCTAAAGATTCCCTGTATTCTCCATAAGTTGATTAATAACAATGCAAAGGGTCTTTAAAAAGGTTAACACAGTTTTTTAAGTGTTTGGAGTCAGAGGTTAAGTAAGACAGAGAAAGGAACAGTGTAATAGTAATTGTTGGAAATGATAATACCAGTCTAGAGCTGAGCATTGAATGTAGGCAAAGGGATAAACATGATAACCTCTAAATGTATGCTCTGCAAACCACAATGTTTAAGAGGTGGAGAGAGAGAGAGAGAGAGAGAGAGAGAGAGAGAGAGAGAGAGAGAGAGAGAGAGAGAGGAGAAAAGAGAAGAGAAGAGGAAAGAGTGCCTGCCATAGAGGCAGGCTGGGGGAGCAGAGAGGGAATCAGGGACATTGATGGTGGGAAATGGGTACTGGTGGAGGGGATGGGTGCTGCAACACTTTATGATTGAAACAGAAACATGAACACCTTTGTAATTGTATATCTCATGGTGGTATGATTTAAAAATGGAAAAAGAGACTGGGACACCATTCCAATGAACACGTTTTGGACAAAAAAAAAGAATATGCAAAGTTATCTTGGGAGTAATCCATGCTATTTACTTAAAAATTATTATACTAACTCTTGATAAGTGTTATTTATTATGACTAAATGAGTAAGAAATAAAGTTGTCTTTTCAGTTCAGCAAAAAAAAAAAAACCTTAATTTTAACTTAGTTCTAAACTAAGTTCCTCCATGCAAGGGAAGTACCTTTCCTTTCTCTTCTACATTCCAATAAACTTTTCTACTTTGCAACTGAGTCTGAGCATTTTTATTATTCAATATTTTCACTATTGAAAATATTGCAGAACCTGGGAATTGCTAACAAAAACAGAGATCTGTAGTTTCTGCCTCACCAGCATCAATACCCAAAAAATTCAGAATTAGGTAGACATTTTATGTTGTATATACAACTTAGAGAAACTCAATATTAAATTTGCTGTTGATATTTACACTAGAAAACTTATATGCAATAGTTTTCCTGAATAGATTTTATAAAAAACCTCCATTGGTATTATGAAATGTTTCATCAAATTTTTTAAAAATATCTCATTTAACTCTGCATGATTATTTATTAAATCTACATAATACATGTTTTATTTTATTTTATGTTTAAAATTTTAGGTTGAATTATCCATTGATCAAATATTTTTTGCATACATTTCCACTCCTCGTTCAAATGAAGTACCAAATCATATTAGGAATATTACCTCAATCACTTGGCCCAGAGTCAAAATACTTTGACTTTCCAGAATTTATTCATTTCAAACTATAACATATAGCTATATATTTAAATTGAGTTATCAAAATATTTCTTAGAATGTTTAGTGGAAATGGGTTCTATTTTTAAACAAAAATAATGGAGAATATTGCACATTATATCACCCTTTTAAAAAATACACATGAGGGGCCGGAGGCGATAGCCCAGCGGGTAGGGCATTTGCCTTTGCGGCCGGCTGCCGGCCCGGTCGATTCCCAGCATCCCATATGGTCCCCCGAGCACCGCCAGGAGTGATTCCTGAGTGCAGAGCCAGGAGTAGCCCCTGAGCATTGCGGGTGTGACCCAGAAAAGCAAAAAATAAATAAATAAATAAATAAATAAATAAATAAATAAATAAAAATAAAAATACACATGAGGGCCCGGAGCGATAGCCCAGCGGGTAGGGCGTTTGCCTTTGCACGCAGCCGGCCTGTGCCGGCCTGGGTTCGATCCCCAGCATCCCATGTGGTCCCCTGAGCACCGCCAGGAGTAATTCCTGAGTGCAGAGCCAGGGAGTAACCCCTGAGCATTGCCGGGTGTGACCCAAAAAAGCAAAAAAAAAAAAAAATACACATGAACTGGAGAGATGTACAGCAGAGAAAGTGCTTGTTTTGCAAACAGCCAACATTGGTTTGATGCCTGGAATCACATATGTTTCCCTGAGCACCTCCAGGAGTGACACTTGAGCACAGATCCAAGAATCCTGAGTACCATGGGATCCAGCACCCTACCCTCCCTAGAAAAAGATATGTAGCCTTGGCTGCTATGTTTCTATAGATCACTATGTCCCATATTGTTTTAGACTATAGAGCTCCTCTGTTTCAGAATGTCTAGATGATGCTAAACAATTGTTTTAAGATTGCACTACTGGAAATATTGTTTCTATCATCAAATAGAAGAAATGTGGTTCCACCTGCCTTAGTTCCTTCATGCAATTTAGTATCAAGACTTATTTAGAAGCAAAAGATAAAGGCAATAATCATCATTCCTTTTTAACAGGGTCAAATGAGGTTGTAGTGAAGTTTGTGTGCCCTATAATATTGTTGTCTGAGCTGTTAAAAATGTATCCTAGAATTCTCTTTTTTAATACAGGTAGAAATAAGAAATTTATTTTAAAATGCTAGAAAAATAACAAGGAACATAATTCTGGGATACCAAGTTATATTTAAACCAAAGACATATAAAACTATATTCAGTTCTTCTTGTCTGAATTTTCTTTGATTTTATTTTCTCTCCACATACATTTAATGGAATGTGAAATAGTGTTTTCTTGCTCACAAGCCAGCTATTATTAATCTAGCATCTAATCTATGTTATTTATAATATAGGGTAATCCCCAAGTACACTAGCTTTGTTAGAATTACTTGCTTGTTAATATTTACTTCCAATGATAACTATGCTAAATTAAATTTATGAATTCTATTAAATGCTGAATGAAGTATTCTGAATTATCCTATTGGGCAATTGGACAATATGGTATTAAATATCAACTATTCTTCATAGATTTCACTTTATATACATACAGTGTATGTATATAGTTTCACCAACACAGAGAGTAAGTTCATAATGCCCAATTGCCCAATACAAGATGGATAATTACTCTTTGGTTACAAAGCTAACTGAAATGTGAACAATGTGGTGATAAGTTGTTTTACTCTATGAAATGACCCTTACTTAAGCAAACATTACCACACTAAAATTAGGGAACTGAGTTATTTAAATGAATTTCATGTTAACTAAAAGTAATTTTAAATTGTCGAATTAAAGCTCATAACTGGCTTCTGGGAGGTTTCATTCCTGAAAGATTCTTACATTTGAATTTCATAGGTCCTAATAAATCACTTAAAGTAATGGGATTCTTCCATAGAATAAAACAGAAGTAACTTAAATAATTAATGCAACTTTTACAATGTGCATTTCCTACAAGAATGAGTGAACTAAGTGTACATTTTTTTCAAAATAATAACCATGTTAAATATAAATTTGAAGTAGCACTGTCTCATATTGTCTGTCCCTATAAGATTAACCAGCAATAAGTTATCCCAACTGAACAGGATTTAGTTAAAAAAAGAATTAATGTTACTATAAATTTGAATAAATAATAATGATAAGAGTACTTACCAAAAAAGATGAAAGCTCTCATGCTGGAGACCTTAGGGTTGCTTCTCTGGAAGAAAAGAAAGTACCTATTCCTTAACAGCAACTAGCTGGAATAAGGTTTCAGCTTCTTATCTGGCTTCCTAAAATCATTACTGATTCATCTCAGTTTCCTATGTTACCATTTCCTCACCAATATTTCCTGAGCTGTGAACTTTCCTAACTAGATAGAAATTCAATTATTTTCTTCTGATGGTACTTATTACAGATATTACACTTCCAAAAATGCCCACAAGTCACAAATATGTATTAGATATAATACATATCTGGCACATCCTGAGAAAGTGCTTTAATTTTTTCTCAGCTAGAACATTAAACTGTGTAAAACACCGCCAACTATTATTCCATATTTTCCTAGTCCCTTGAACATGCTCCATTTCCACTTCAATAATCGACTGCCCTAGGTATATTTTATGCCATTTGAGAATATGAAGGGGAAGATGCATGAGAAATTTAGGAAAATCCATGGGAACTCAAGTTCCACCATAAATTGGTATACTTTACATTTTCCCAAACAAGAATTGTCCTTTACATGTACCACATTATACCATTTTAAAAATGTTGGCCTTTTCAAAGACTGAAGGCACATTACAATCAGTAGGACATTTAACTTGCACTTGGCTGATCCAGATTCTATCCCCAGGATCCCGTATGGTCCCCCAAGCACTGTCAGGAATGATCCTTAAGTCCAAAGTCAGGAGTAAGTCCTAAGTACAGTCAATTGTCAATCCAAAATCAAAATTAATTAAAAGTTGTACTTTTCAGTGACCATTCCTCAAACCCTCTAAATACACTAACCCTGTATGTTACTCTTCATGGTGATGCAAAAATGCTCTGTTCCACAGGAGAGATACTCCTCCTCCACTTAGGAAGATTGTGCTCCTTCAGGGATGATTAGTGCAATGGTCTAAAGATTTATGTTATCCTGCCCCCACAAATTTATATGTAGAAATCCTAGACCTCAAATATAAAAGTATTATATTATTAGGTGACCTCTTGGAAGAAGCTTTACTAGTATGGGTGGAAACTTCATCAATGTAATTAGTACTTAATAAAAGAGGGTGACGAGAGATTCCTCAGTCCTCCTTCCAAATGTCCCAGACACAAGATGTCAGGTAAGAGTCAGAGAAATGGTTCTCACCAGATTATGACAATGTTGTTACGTTGATTTTGACCCCCAGCCTCCAGAACTATGAGAAATAAATTTCTTTTATTTATAAGCTGGCCAGTCTCTGATATTTTGGTAAAGTAATCTGAATGAGTTAGAGATCCATTTATCAGCTTGTCATGCTTTGTATCTAAGGTTGTATATTAAACATGTACAAGTGCTTTATATAACAAATGAATGCTAGTATATTGTATCTGTCAATTTAACAATTTATAAAATGATAATGTCATAAAATTTAATTCCTTCCAAAGGAACTGGGACACTAAACTTCTATATAACCTTTACGAAAAAATAGTACTTTTAAAGGATGAGAACGCTATTCGGGTCTCCCAAAGAGGAATTGAAAGAGCTATGCTTGGAATATCATGCCTCAATCAAGTGAGAGAAGGAATCTGGATTTCTGAACTCCGTTGAGGATCCAGAGTCAGGGACACTGTCTCGTTTGTCAAGGCTTTGAAAATCAGATGGGCTGAACATATAATGCGATTTGGAGATGACTGCTGGACTAGAGCCATTACCAACTGGATCCCACGGGATGTCAAAAGATCACATGGTCACCCACCTACAAGATTGTCAAACTTCTTCGCCAAGACCCTGAACAAAAGGTTTGAGGCTCTTCATATTTCTGAAGCATTTTCATATTTCTGCCATTGGCTACACTGGCACGTGATAGAGTAAAATGGAAATGTTACTGGCACCCAGTAGAGGAAATTGATGAATAACGTTATGTTAAGTGTTCAAGTGATCAAGTGACTAAAATAATATTTTTTATTTAAACCGACTAAAAAAGGACTAAAACTTGAGAAGATTTGGTGGCCCAAATAATTAAAAATTTGATGGCCTAAATAGTTAGATAGTTTAGGTATGTGGTAAGCTTTTGTGGCCTGTCATTCCATTTCTTCTTACACACTCCACTACTGTACCCTCTCCCCATACAATTACCACAATCCCCTTCCCCAATACTCCCATTAGCTGCTGTCTTCTGCAGCTGCTCCACCCATTAGGTGGGAAGATAGTTAAGCCCAGGCATGCTAGTCTCTTAAAAGCCAGTGACCCATATGCCCCAGGCCAACTGATCTTACCATGTGGTGCTTATCCCACTTGATGTCCAGTATATAGATGTAGGTGACCAATAGCATTAAGGGGGTCCGGGAGGTGTGTTAATGAGAAAAGTCCTAGCAGTGGATCAAGCATATGACTGGGTTCCAAGATGAATGTGGGGGAAAGATAACATACTCCAGTTAAGTGCCCATTGTTAAACTTATAAAGCAGTACCATAAGAAAAATAAATGGATGAGGCACAGGAAAAACTAATAATACACTATTTTCTGTTCAATGGAGGTAAGGTAGTTACAATCTTCAAAACTGCAGTGATACACACAACCTGATACTGAATTAATTGTGATACTCCTATATGTAAGGCTAATGGTATCCTACAGGTACAGCTGCTGAGGCCTTATGCTGTGGTGAGAGGACTAGAAATCACCATGGCCGTATACCTGCCTACCCCCCCCAAGAACAGATATATACTGTGTCTGTGTCACTATCTACAGTAGGACATAGTAAACATTTCTTGTGTCATTAATGGCCAAAGTCTTCCACCCATGTTTTATTAAAGTGAAGTAAAATAGCTGATTGAGAGAGGACAGTAATTCTAAGAAGATTATGGGACTCTATAATAAAGAAGAGATACCAAAACTAGAAAATGTATGCTCTAAAGAAGAACACAGGGGGTCAGAGCAATAGTCAAATGGGTAGGGTGTTTGCCTTGCACATGACCAACCCGGATTAGATCCTTGGCATCATATAGATCCCAAGCACTACCAGGAGTAATTCCTGATTGCAGAGCCAGGAGTAACCCCTGAGCATCGCTGGGTGTGACTCAAAAAGAAAAAAAAATAACACAGACAACCCCAGGTTTGAGTGCTGTCAAGTAAAGATTATACACAAAGACTTGGGATGTGGGTGATCCCAGAATGAAATATGCCTACTATAAATATTTTTGTTACTGCTGTTTTGGGGGGCAACACTCGGAAGTACTCAGGGATTTGTCCTAGTTCTGTGCTCAGGAATGACTTCTGGCAGGGTTTAGAAGTCCATATAGGGTGCTGGGGATTCAACCCAAATCAGCCAAATGCAAAGCAAACACTAGGTAGTATAGCATCTCCAGCCTCCTCCTCTGAATTATTTTTAAAGGAACATTCATTTTTAAAGCACTACAAGTAAAATTATCTTATGAATTTGATATTCTAGAAATATTTTAACAAATTTTGACAAAGTATTTGTGAGAACATAATACTTCCTCAAGAATAAATATTAAGATTCAAGAGAATAGTACAGATTTCTGTGCAGGAATGATAACTTCGTAATATTTTCCATAAACACAATACCTATAAAATATCTAGGAATTCTATTTGTGATAGCATATGAAATATTTAATTTCAATTAGAGTGTAGTAAATTATAGAATATAATCTGTCCCAAGTGAAATTAGAGTTATCTCAGATTAATAACCTTAATCTAATGTCAACAAAAAATACTTTCAATTATGTACTCCAATGGAAAACAGCTACAGAATCATTATATTTTAGCCATGAGAAGAAATGATAAAATAATCAGTTTCAGTAGCTTCCTGTGATATTGGTACATGATTAAGAACACATCCTTTTAAAAATATAAGAATATTAAGGAGTAAATGAATCAGAAGAAAGAACTGTGCTGGTTAAAATTTGGGTGGAAAGCTACAATCTTACTTGAATTTATCATCATCAACTACATCTGCTTCTGAGGAACTCAAATGTTCAGAGTCTACTGAATCCTATTCAGAGTCTACTGAACTCCATTTTACTTACTTTTTTCACATAAAGAATCATTCTCTAAATGGAATCATTTGTGGGATATAAAAATATAATATGAGACTAATACACAAGAACAGTAGAAACAAGGTCTAGGAGGAATCGTACACAGTTGGAAGCTTGCTTTAAGTTACGGATTGGGGGTCAGGGAGAAGCAATTGGAATAGAAATAGAAAGGGACATATGATGAAGATAGTTTAAAATAATCACGGCGGATAAGAACTGCATGCTGAAAATAGGTAAAGGAACAAACATGATAAACTCTCAGTATCTGTATTGCAAACCATAATGACCAAAAGGAGAGAAAGAGAGAGAGAGAGAGAGAGAGAGAGAGAGAGAGAGAGAGAGGGGCTGGTTGGGGGAGGTATTGTGAGGAAGGAAACTGGGGACATTGGTGGTGGGAAATGTACACAGGTAGAGGGATAGGTGCTGTAACATTGTATGACTGAAATCTGATCATGAACTGCTTTGTATTCACTGTCTTCCCGTTCATCTTCGATTTTCCTCAGAGCAGGCACCAGTAACATCTCCATATGACCTGTCTCATGCAAGTAGAGCCCAAGGGCACCTGCTTCCTCTAGGAACATAAAGAGCCTCAAACCATTCCATCAGGTCATGGGAATGAGGTCTATAATTGTTACTGGTATCTGGCATATCAAATACGACATGGGTAGCTTGCCAGGCTCTGCCGTGCTGGGTAGCATATTCTTGTAGTCATCTCAAAATCCAGCACTCGCGGGGAGCTGGGCTGTGATAGGCTGGTCTGCTGGGTGGAGCTCTGACAAGGAGGAAGTCTAGATGTGGAAAATGGAGTTCCTCATGGAGGGGGGTCGTCTGGCTTGTTGTGAGGCTCTGCTGGGGTGGCAGGTCAGGGCTAGAACCTACCATCCCTCCCAGGCACCTCATGAGCGGCTGGGCACAGTGAGAGCCAGTAGCAATTCTGCCCCATGTCTGTCTCTGTACTATTAAAAGCCATGTCCCCATGTCTGGGGCCGGGCAATAGCCCAGCAGATAGGGCATTTGCCTTGCATGCGGCCAGCCCATGCAGGCCCGGGTTCAATCCCTGGCATCCCACATGATCCCCGAGCTTTGTATTAATCCCATCAATTAAAAAACAATTCTCATAACAAGGATCCAGCAAAAAGTTTTACAAGATCTGTATTTTTACTAAGATTGAGTTTTAATGGAGATATAATTGACATGTGACATTGTTTGATACATTTATAAGTTGCAATGCACAATTATCACCATAGAATTAACTAAAACTTCTGCTAAAAATAGTTTTATTATGGTGAGAAAATTTATGCTCTCTTTAGCAATATAGAAATGTACAATAAAATATTTTATATTCTAAGCATTATATCTCCAAAAATTTATCTTTTGAACATTTGACCAATATTTCCTCATTTCCTCCTGTTCCAACCCCAAATAAGAACCATTCATTCTAGGATTTGCTTACATGTATCTGGTTTTCAGAGTCTATATGTGAGATCACATAACACTTGTTTTTCTTTGTCTGTCTTAGTGTAATGTCCTTGAAGTCCAGCCATTGTGTATTTATCTGCTAGATATCCTATTTCCATTTTTTTATTTCCCTGAAAACTTTCTGGTTCTATTTTTAAAGAGAGTTTCTTGGTGGGGAGATACAGTGCCATACCAAGTGATAACTTTATCTTACTCCTGGCTGTGTGCTCAAACTGGTGCCAGCTGAGTACAAGGAAACTGCCTTGATTCCTGTATTATCTTTCTGAGACACTACTTTATCTCACTTATGAACCTGTATACTTTTTTCTCATTAAAACTGTACAGACTTACCTTCCTACCAATGGTGCACAAAAGTTCTTTTTTTGGTAGAAGTGTTACCGGCTCTCCCAGTGCTCAACTGAGCAAGAGGCGTCCTGAAGGGAGGGCGGGTTCTGGTCCCAGCGCACCACCCCAATAGGGTCTCGGAACAAGCAAGAGGAACCTAACACATCATAATCGCAAACATTTTCAACGTCTGGGCTCCACAGCTAATCAGAGCCCCACACAAGAGAGAAGCAGATTTCAACGCCAGGTATGCAGGTCTCAGCAGCTAAAGTCACCCGGCTTCTGTGGAGATGAGGTTGGGGTCCCTTTATCCCCATGTCTGTCCCATCTGGGAGGCGAGGTGGACCAGGCCACCAAGTGCTTCCAAGCTGTTGGTCATGATCCAAAGACACAGACACACGGGACAGAGCTGTTACCAACTCTTCCAGAGACACATGGCCACAATGCGGCTGCACAATATCTCAAACTAATAGAAACCAACCACGTTCTAGAAACTCAGAAAGTTAATGCAACTATAGAAATCAGCCAGATTCACCCACAACCAAGCAGAAACAAAAGTCAGGACTTTATCAATACCATTGCCATACATGTTCTGTAATGGGCAATATAATTAGTGCTGGCTGAGAAAGTAGGCATGGGGACAGGGGGTCGGTGGAAAACGAGGTCTTTAATGGTGGGAAGATACTGGTGGTGGAATTAGAGTTGAATGATGAATCTTTATAACAACTATATTATGAAAATCTTTCTACTTTGTAAGTAACTGTATTTTTTTTTTTGCTTTTTTGGGTCACACCGGCGATGCTCAGGGGTTACTCCTGACTCTGCACTCAGGAATTACTCCTGGTGGTGCTCGGGGGACCATATGGGATGCCAGGGATCGAACCTGGGCCGGCATGGGCCGGCCGCGTGCAAGGCAACCCCCTACTCGCTGGCTATCACTCTGGCCCCTAAGTCACTGTGTTTTAATAAAATATCTATCTATCTATCTATCTATCTATCTATCTATCTATCTATCTATCTATCTATCTATCTATCTATCTATCTATCTATCTATCTATCTATCTATCTATCTATCTATCTATCTATCTATCTATCTATCTATCTATCTATCTGCTTTTTTTGGGTCACACTTGGCAAAGCTCAGGGGTTTCTCCTGGCTCTGCACTCAGGAATTACTCCTTGCGGTGCTCAGGGACCATATGGGATGCCAGGGATCAAACCCGGGCCAGCACAGGCAGCACCGCTGCAAGGCAAAAGCCCTACCCGCTGGACTATAGCTCCGCCTCCCCTTAATAAAAAAAATTTAATAAAAAATAAAAAACCAAAAAGAAAGTTCTTTTTTTCTAAACATTTTCATCAACACATGATATTTATTTTCCTTTTGATGGCAGTCATTATAACAAAAGAGAGCTATCTCTGGGGTTTTTATTTCTATTTCCCTATTTCTTAATGATTGTTGAACATTATTGCATACACCTCTTGGCTAATTGGATGCCTTCATTAAAAGAATGCCATTCAGTTCCTCTGTCCATTGTTTAAATGAAATTTCCCTTTTTTGTTCCTTAGTTGTGTGAGAACATTAAATAGTTGGGATCTTAATTGCTTTTCTGATACATATAATTAACATATTTCCCCTATACTTTTTTCATACTTTTCATTTTTTTCTTCAAAAATATATTTTTATTTTATATAGTTGTATCTTTTTGTTTTAGTTGCAAGTACTAAGATGTCATATCTAATAAAGTATTGCTAACACAAATATCAAGGAGATTATTTTCTAATTTCCTTGTAGGAATTTTATGATATCAGGTGTCATATTTAAATAATTATTTAAGCTAAATTTGATAATGTTTATAAGATTTTTTCTCTTTTTTAGGGGTGGGTGCAGACTTGACAGGGCTCAAAGGTGCTATGTGCTAATGAGATTAGAAAATAAGCCCCTTATAAATGCTAGTCAGATATATTTTTGATGGGACAGGTCATACATAGCAGTGCTCAGGGGTTACTCCTAGCTCTCTGCTCAGGGTTTCAGGGCTCAAACCATGATAAATCATGTGCAAGGTAAGAGCCTTACCTATGATATTATCTTTCATGCCCCTCAATTTCATTTTTCAACATGTGATTAGTTTTATCACATCAATTACTGAAATTGCAAACATTCCTTACTAGGCAATTTGGTTCCTTTTACAAATAAATTACCAAATTGATGTAAGTCAATCCTTGGCTTTTTATTATATTCCAATAATCTATGTGTCTGTTTATAGAGATATGCATACTGTTTTGAGTACTACAGCTTTGCAATGCACTATGAAATCAGCAAACATAATGTCTTCAGCATTTTTCCAGGATTAAGTTAGTTATTGGAGTGTTTTGTGGTTCTACATGTTTTAAATTTTTTCCTATAAAAAATGTCAAAGGAATTTTAAAAGGAATTACATTAAATAAATCCCTTTAGAGCAATGTAACATTATTCTTAATTCACAAACATTATTTTTCAATTTATGTCGTATTCAATGCCTTTCACCATAATCACATAGTTTAATGGGAAAGATATTCCCTTGCTTTAGTCCTGATATTTCCACTGCTAGAAAAAAAGTTGGAGTTTAGTGCTGAGGATACAGATGACTTTGAAGTGGTGAAACACATGTCCTTGATACACAAGATTCTTCATCTGATCCCAGGAATCATAAACCCTGGACACTACAGGATGGAGGTCCAATAGACCCCAAGTACTGGTCGACCCAAATACTAGAGCTTGACTCCAGGCTGGATCCTTAAACCTGAGTACTGTCAGGCCTGCACTGTTGAACCTGAGCATCAGTGAAAGAAACGCTGGCCATATCCCAGCACTGATGGGTGTGCCCCTAAAAAGAAAATTAGAGATTACATCTTGCTTAGAACTTTCCTGATATTGTGATATTGTTGGCGATTGAGGGAAGGCTATGCCTTCACAGAGAAAAAATTTTTACATAAACTGCCATTCTGCTTTCAGAGCATTGCCCATGAAAGTAGCCTCTTGCTGAATACAATATGGGGTAACATATTTTTTTTGCTTCTATATACATATGTCCTTAAGTTTTTCTTCCTATAAAGTTATATCATATGCAAGGAAAACAATTTCATTTCTTCCTTTTAATCTTCAATACCTTGTGTTTTTCTTGCTGGTGTTCTAGTTCACTTGTATAACTTATCTTCCCATTGTTTATTGATTTGCTGGAGGGGCACCAGTAACATCTCATACTTCCTGTCACATGCTAGTGTAGCCCAAGGGCATTTGCTTGCTCCAGAAACATGAAGAGCCTCATACCATTCCTTCAGGTGCTGGGAATGAGATCTATATTTGTTACTGGTTATGATTTCAAATATGTTGTACATAAGGATGAAAATGTAAACACTTGTCTTGCTCTCAATATTAGAGTATAAGGTTTTCAATCTTTCACTATCATCTATGATATCAGACGTGATTTTGTCAGTTATAGTCTTTAATATATTGAGATTTTTTTCTTTCTTATACAAAATTTGTTGAAGGTAATTTCCATAAAAGACTGCTATATTTTTTCAATTTCTTTTCTGTTTTATTGCTTATGTCTTCTAGTGTTTAGATCTGAGTTTATCATATCAATCTAATATTCAATATGTCAATCTAGTATCACTGTATCACTGTCTTCCCGTTCATCATCAATTTGCTCAAATGGGCACCAGTAACATCTCCATATGTCCTGTCTCATGCTAGTAGAGCCCAAAGGCACCTGCTTGCTCCAGTAACATAGAAGACCTCAAACCATTCCATCAGGTCATGGGAATGAGGTCTGTAATTGTTACTGGTAATTGGCATATCAAATACGACATGGGTAGCTTGCCAGACTCTGCCGTGCGGGTAGCATACTCTTGTAGTCATCTCTAAATCCAGCATTTATTGATGAACCCCGCGGCCGCTTAATTGGCTGATCTGCTGGGAGGAGTTCTGATTAGAGGGAAGACCAGATGTGGAAAATGGAGGTCCTCATGGAGTGGGGTCGTCTGGCTTGTTGTGAGGCTCTTCTGCGGTGGTAGGCCAGGGCTAGAAACCGCCATCCCTCCTGGGTACCTCATGAGAGGCTGGGCACAGTGAATGCCAGTAGCAGCTCTGCCCCATGTCTGTGAGTCTCTGGATCAGCATACCTGGGTCGGATTTAAAAAAAGACTGCTGCAGGGTGGATCTTGATGAGCCGGGCTGTGGTTGCATGGTCTGCTGGGTGGAGTTCTGATGAGAGGGAAGTCGGATGTGGAAAATGGAGGCCCTCATGGAGAGGGGGTCATCTGGCTTGTTGCGAGGCTCTGCTGTGGTGGTGGGCCAAGGCTAGAACCCGCCATCCCTACTGGGCGCCTCGTGAGTGGCTGGGCACATGGAGAGCAAGTAGCAGTTCTGTCCTATGTTTGTGAGTCTCAATCAATCTAGTATTTTAAAATTATCATCCTGCATAATAATTTCTGACATTTTCAATGTCCATAAACATTTTGCTTTGTTTGGTTTGACATACTTCAGATACAAATCCAGACACTTCTGACTATTGATCCTGCCTCAGCAAAGGATTGGAGTAGGCCTGAGATACGATGGAAATGAGTCACTGAAATCTGATTTGATCTTAATTGTTAGTACCTCTAAAAGCTATTTGCATAACCTCTACCACTATAATGCCTCTAAAACAAGAACTGGGGCAGGATTTGATGTGAAGCAGCCTGTAACATTTGATCATTAGAGGAGAGGAAATGTGGCAAATTGTCGGGATCTCCGCCAGGGTCCCAGACAGTGTCAGGACAGAGGTTCTCTTCTACCTCCGAGGACGCAGGGAGAACAGATGAAAACTAATGAGTCCGTGCAGTTCCAAAAAGGCTTTTAATAGTACAAAAGCTCTTCCACACCACTCCAATATAATGAACAAACTTTAGCACTGGTCCGAACTTAGACCATACAAAAGAGTCTAAGTTTCCCACCAAAGAGAGAGGATCTCACCCAGAGCTGAGTCCTACCCAGAAGGAGCAAAAGGCCAAAGAGCAAAAGCCAAAAGCCAAAAGCAAAAGGCCGAGGGAGCCAAAAGCCACAGGAGCCAAAAGCCGAAAGCTAAAAGGCCCAAAGTCCAAAGTGAAGGGGCCTCAGGTCAGCCCCTTTTATACACCAAAGTAATCCATCCTGGAGGGTCATGTCAACAAAGAACTCTAAACAGAGTGTAGTGCCACACCCTGTTGCAGGTAAAAACAAAGGTTATTCCAAGGACTAATCCCGAGATTATCTCTTATGTGAAACACTGGAGAGAGAGAGGCTGATATAAAGTAATACATCTTAACTTCATGAGCTTCATGTAATCTAGATGGTACCCACAAGATCCTTCTTATTATTATCAGCACCAGGGTGATTCTGAGTATCTTGTCCTCGTGTACTGAAAGGGTCACATTCACCTGCTTAGAGCAAACTAGTATGATCCTTCCTATAGTCTTCCTTTAGTCTCAGCGTAGCCAGGGTGGTAGTCTCCTGGTAAATTCTAACTGTCCCACGCTGGGTGCAGTGGGTATAAAGAGGAGCTGTGCCCAATCTAGAAAACACAGAAGTCTTAGTAGATGTATAAGTCAGAAGTTATTCAATCAAGGTGACTTCTGTAACTGCCACACCCTCTAGCAGTGTTTAGATAGAAGAGAGGTCTCATTAGAATGAGCCTTGGGTTAAATAGATTAAGCTGGGAGTGGGCAAAACAACAAAGCTTCTAGATTAGCTAAACCTGTCCTCCAACAGCAAATTATCTTCTAATTTACAGCAGATGCTCTGTGTGAGAGACTCACAGACATGGGGCAGAGCTGCTACTGGCTCTCCCTGTGCCCAGCCGCTCATGAGGCGCCCGGGAGGGATATCAGGTTCTAGCCCTGGCCTTCCACCCCAGCATAGCCTCACAACAAGCCAGACGACCCCCTGCTCCATGGGGGCTGCCATTTTCCACTCGGACTTCCCCCTCGTCAGAACTCCACCCAGCAGACCAGCCTATCACAGCCCGGCTTGTGTGGCCAAGCAGCTGCACGTTTCATCAATAAATGCTGGATTTAGAGATGACTACAAGAATAGGCTACCCGCACGGCAGAGCCTGGCAAGCTACCTGTGTCGTATTTGATATGCCAAATACCAATAACTATTATAGACCTCATTCCCATGACCTGATGGAATGGTTTGAGGCTCTTTATGTTCCTGGAGCAAGCAGGTGCCCGTGGGCTCTACTTGCATGAGACAGGAAATATGGAGATGTTACTGGTGCCCGCTCGAGCAAATTGAAGATGAACAGGAAGACAGTGATACAGTGATACAGCTCTAACAAATACACTCAAACACACGCAAACAACACTGGAAACAAGTGAAAGATGACACAAACCTTAGTGATCTACTTATATATTAAAGTCACCCCAAGTAGGAGTAATTGGCAGGGCAGGCTCAGTTAGTACAGAGGAGACATCCTTGGCTCTAAATTGAGCAAGGTTGACAGCAGTGTTTGGATGCTTGTGGAATATTTTCCAGAAAAAGGGTTACAGTGTCATTGGTTGGACATAGAGAAAGAAAAAAAAGACAGTTAAAGGAGCAAACATTATAGCTAAATTTGCCTTGTTTGCAATTCTGTTATTTATATTAATTGGATTTATATGTCCAATTAATATATTTAATTTATATATATATATAAAGATAGATAGATTTCAGATGACCAAAATAACTACTTTTCATATTCCTTGGTCTCCGTCCATAGTTTAGGATCTCCATCCATATGCTTTAATTTCCATCCATGTTACTATCTCAATAGCTCTCAAATCTTAAAAACCTAAATGCTGATATTTTTTTGATTATCTCATGTTTTGTAAGAGTGACCAGGTTTTGAGAAACATCTTATTAGGAATGGATGTCAAGAAAATCAACTCAAATTGAGGGTGGACATTTTAGTTTCTTCCTTTCCTTCTCCTCCCCCCTGCCCCCCCATACATCAGGGAGGGAGAGGGGCTGGAAGTAGTGTTAATTTGTGTATGGCCAAAAAGTTCATCAGTCATGTCCCAGTATAGAAGCCATCACAAAAATATAAGAAGGGAGCTTCACAGAGTTCTATTCTGGTCAGTAAATTCCTGAAGGGTGGGTTTGGGGACAGTGGGGGAGGATGATGGAATATCTATACAGTGCAAGGAAACTCCTTTTCCCTATACCTTGCTCTATGCAGTTCTGTTTTCTGTCTGTTGATTTGTATCCTTTAATGTTCTTTGTAATTAAATCAGTTATCTATTTATAAAAGGGTTTTATGCGTTCTGTAAGCCACCTAACTGAGTAAATGTATTCTGGAAATTTCTGAACTTTATCCAGTTTGTCATAAATATACAGAAAAACCTCGATTTTTGATGGAGAGAGACCTGGTGAATTAGGAAAGGGGTCAAGAGGCCTCTCATCTAGATGACGTTGGTTAGAAACATGGAATTCACTGTCAATGTCACTGTCTACCCATTCATCATCGATTTGCTTGAGCGGGCACCAGTAACATCTCCATATGTCCTGTCTCATGCAAGTAGAGCCTAAGGCCACCTGCTTGCTCCAGGAACATAAAGAGCCTCAACCTATTCCATCAGGTCATGGGAATGAGGTCTATAAACATGGGCTTACAGTAGATATAGAGGGTGGTCTTGGAAGATGGCCTCATGTAATGGTGAAATTTGTATCTCAAGGTATATAGTATTCTTAGTTAAATTATTGCACATTCTGCTGATATCTGATAACCATTTATTTGGGGGGTTGTTGCAGGTCACCTAAAAGCCTAGGCCTCTGCATCTGCCCTGAATTGCCACCTGCAGGTCACTTCCTAGATAGGGGGTTAGTCTAAATGTGGCAGTTTATGTGACCATGTATTCTGTACTGACTGGTATAAATATTCTCTCATGCTACCACAATCATCGTGGGACTAGCTAGATCTTACCAGCATATTTGCCTGGCCACGTTGGATCTCTAAGTAATTAGACCAGAGAGAAATGCTGTTTGCCTCCAAGCAGCAAGCATGTCTCCCTGATAACTCAAAGGCAACTAAAATACAAAACTACCGTGAAGTAGGCTAGCCTCTTGTGAAGGCTTGGAGAAATATTTAACTGGCATTAGTATTAGTCTTTGGTACAGACACATGCCATCTCAGAAACCCTCTTCTCTACCCTATAAACGCAATTCCAGGCAGATCTTGGCTCAAGACATTAGATGAGGTGCTGGCATTTGATCCTTCCTGCCAGGGAAGTTACATTTAGCTTATAGCTTCTCCCACTCTGCTAGGAGGCTTTTAATTAGCTCTGGGTCCTTGTAAACAGCCAGAAGTTCTCCCCGAAGTTGCTACATTCTATAGAGCTATTTTCCTGTTTTCATCTCTAGATAGCCCAGCCCAGAATGGGCTGGGCTGGGAGTTTGGGAGGATTTCTAGCTATAAAATAAGCTGCAAGAAAAAAGAGGCTCTCTCTATTTTTTCCCCTTTTTGCCATTTCGGCTTCCCTTGGTGTTTTGCTTCTCTGTCCTCTCCATTCTCTGTTGGGCCTCAACACGTAGTGGCAGCCATCTTGGCCTACACCTGGCTGGGGCCTAGCTGGGAACCCAGAGTCCGGAGGTTTTCCCTGCTCTTGGATTGTATATTGGAACCTGTGATAGTAAAGCCCTTTTAAAACTGCATCAGATTCCTGAGTCTTCATCCATTCCCGCTGGCTTTGGAGGGAGAAAGGAACTCGCTTCCTGGCACTGTCGGGGGACCCCGGCGGCGCTCCCTGACAGGGGGTATTTACCCCTATCCCATGCAAGATATTACTAAAATCACATCTGTTGACATACAGTCTCAAACAATCATGTTCAATAAGGGAAGATCAAATTCACAAACATTTAAATGACCTCAGCTACCAGAACTGTATTACCTCTGTTAAAGTAGATGATGGCTTAGATCCATTATAAATAGAATTAAACATGAATGTGATTTAATGAGATTTATGCCATAAATCTCTTTCCAGATATTAAATCTAATATTTATTTTCCAGTGACACTGCCACTTCTCTGGTTTGGATCCAATCATTATTCTCAGTGATGAATAGTTCCATTAATAAAACTACCTGAGATGCAAAGTTACTAAGTCAGCATGCCAATTTTTCACTGACAGGGCTATTAATAACCTCAATAAGATGTAACTGTAATCATATCTTTCTTCTGGATAGAATTCCTAAACTGTTCTTTTACATAATTCGAATGTTAAATTTTCTGTATGTGACAAAATGCTTTCTACTACTCATCTATTCCAACCCATTTAAAGCCATTTCCTGCATGGGCTCCAACTTTTCTCTTAAAGGTCCATGTAGTTTCTGAAAATGATCCTGCCGATCCACATGGTCACTCTGTGCACATGCACCTTCTATGCAGAATGCCTTCATCATCTCTGCTATCAAATTCATCCAAAGCTTTTTCCTCCCAAAGTTATTTTAACCCAGGCAGTCAAGAATTCCGATCTAGAAGCACTTTCAGTGGTTGGAATCTACCACAGGTCTATGGGATTCAGAGATTAGGTAAGACAGGGAAGGGACCAGTGTCCTAATAATTGTTGGAAATGATAACACTAGTCCAGAACTGAGTATTGAACATTGGCAAAAGATATACAGGATAATTCCTAAATGTTTATTTTGCAGGTCACAATGTGTAATAGAAAGGAGAAGAGAATGAGATGCAGAAGGAGAGGGAAAAGGGAGAAACAGAGAGAGACATAGAGAGTCAGTGATAGAGAGAGAGATGAAGTAAAGTGCCTGGCATAGATGCAGGCTGGAGTGAGGGAGGGAATCAGGGAACATTGGTGGTCGGAAATGTGCACTGGTGGAGGGAAAGGTGCTGGAATATGAATGACTAAAACCCAATCATGAACAGTTTTGTAATTGTATATCTTACAGTGGTATAATAACAAATTGATTGGTCTATTGATATCATTGTCTATTGTTTTATATACTTTATATTCTTCCTTTCAAAACAGGATAAACTAATTTATTATGGACAGTGATTTGAATATTTTGATCTGTAGATCTCTTCTTAGTATAGAGTTTGAGTAAGTAGCTGTCACTATTTTTTCTTATCACAATTTTTCATATTGTCTCTAACACCTGTCATAATTGGAGTGGAATAAAGAACATTGGATAACAGTTCTTTATTCAGTGATTTAGTTAATAGAGAATACTGATAGCTTACAAAGAATTTCTAGACCAGGAAATGACACAAAAGTAATTAAAACTAGCTAGGTCCTGCTTTAAATAATATTACTTTTGATAGGAAAAAAAATTCTAAATTGAAAAATTAATTTCTGATATATATATATATACATATATATGTATATATTTGCTTTTTGGGTCACAGCCGGCGATGCTCAGGGGTTAGTCCTGGCTCTTCACTCAGGAATTACTCCTGGCAGTGCTCGGGGGACCATATGGAATGCTGGGGATCAATTCAGTTCGACCTCGACCTCGTGCAAGGCAAACACCCTACCCGCTGTTCTATTGTTCTGGCCCCAATTTCTGATTTCTTGAAAAGAAAACTGGTACTGCCAATTTTAAAAGACATCTAATAGATTACTGTATTATTTTAAAAAGCATAGTTTTGTGATTTTTAAAAAAATATTTATGGTTTCAGACTTAAAATCATAACTAAGATGCTTATCAATATTTACAAGTGGTCAACACATAGAAAATATGTAAATGATTTGGCACTATTAAATATATTATAGGAGTATTTTTTTTGTTTTTTTTTTTGGGTAACACCTGGTAATGCTCAGGGTTTCTCCTGGTTTTGCACTCAGGAATTTCTCCTGGCGGTGCTTGGGGGACCAAATGGGATGCCAGGGATCGAACCTGGGTCCTGAGTGTAAGGCCAACACCCTCCCCGCTGTGCTATCGCTCTGGCCCATCTAGGAGTATTTTTAAAACAAATATAATTGATTGGGATGTGGCAAAGTGGTAGAGAGAATGCTTTTGATGTGTGGGGCCTTCAATTCAGCATCAAAATAACAGCAATATTGATAATAATACAATAATTAGAGACTCATTATGGCATAGTGGAGGGTGACCAAATTATTTTTTGTGATCAGAGGGTGGGTAGGAACAGTATAATGCAGCTATATTGGGACCAAAATTTTCCATTATTTAAAGGATGGACACCATGAGACTTGGAGACAACCAGTGGACTAGAGCCATTACCGACTGAATCCCACGGGATGTCAAAAGATCACGTGGCCTCCCATCTACAAGATGGTCAGACTTCTTCGTCAAGACCCTGAACGAACGGTTTGAGGTTCTTCGTATTCCTGGAGGAAGCAGATGCCATTGGGCTACATTGACATATGACAGGGATGAATATAAACATTATTGGCACCCACTTGAGCAAATCAAGAATAATGGGATGTAAAGTGATCAAGTGATCATCCCATTTGATCATCTTGTTTGAGGAACAACTTGACAATTTCTAGCTCAAGAAAACATTCAAATCAGAACATGTAAAATTATTAATCTCAGACCTTGGTCTTACTGTTTGGAAAAATTAAGAGGGGGAGTTAGTTTTGGTTTTCTGAAAATTTTGCATTTAAAGCTGATTTAATCCACAATTAAGTTGTTATTTATGAACAATAAGCATAAAATATATAGAATGCTGTTACTTTGAATCATAATATTGGCAAGTAGAATAAGAGAGGATATTATACCTTTCCCAATCCTCAAATTCCATGATTTCAATCAATGCATTTATGTGCAAACCAAATAATTATACAAAGTTTAAAACCCAGATGATGATTTTCAACAAGAGAAGAATATCAAATAGGGAATAATAGCTAAAGCTAAATATGTAGTTTCTATTGGCAAAACTAAGCAAATAGATATAAATGTAGCTTATAGATACTTTCTTATAATAGTATATACAAAAGACATAGACTAGAATTTCATAATAGCAATGTTGGCGTTTAGAATTGGTAGATTACACAATCAAGGGAGGAAGCATGCTAAGAGAAAGGCAGAGCTTTATAATTTTAAAAAATGTCTTTTATAAAAACAAAGGCATCTGATGCCTTTTCATGATGCCAGTGGTAAGATATACTAATACTACTAATATAAATACTAATTATTGAAACTATTTTTCCCTAATGCTAATGCTACAAATAAAAAAAGTTTTCAAGTAGGTGGCAGATAGTTCAATGGGTATGATGCAAGTTTAACATATTTTAACCTGTGTTCGATCCTTGGGATTGATCCCTGGTACTACAAGTTAAACCAAGCATTATAGGTATTTCCTTGGAAGTCCTGAGTGCAGCCATGGGTGGAGTCTGAATAATCCTAAGCACTGAAGAGCCCCAGTACTTCTATATCTGTCTAACAATCATTTGTGGGGGCCCTGGGGATTTTGAGCACTGCCTGGGAGAAAGAAAAAACATCAAGGGGGAATAAAGTCACAGAACATAGTGTAAGAGCGTCCCAAATGAAGATATCTTTCAATGAAATTTTTGTTTTTTTTAAATGACTATATATTTTTAAATGACTATATATTTATATGACAAGCCATAAAAATACGAAATTAATTTCTCCTTTTCCCTAACCTACACAATTTAAAGCAAAGACTGGACTTTTAAGAGTGGAAGAACTAATTAAAATGTTGAAAGATCAAATAAAGTACATTGATATGATCTTTATTTATTATAAAGATCACTTGATACTTGATCACTTGACATCCCGTTATTCATAGATTTGCTTGATCGGGTGCCAGTAATATTTCCATTTGACCCTATCACATGCCAGTGTAGCCCAATGGCATTATAAAGATTATAATAAATAATCAAGAAGAGCCTGACAATCTATCAGAGAGCCTGGCAACTACCCATGTCATATTTGATATGCCAAAAACCAGTAACAATTATAAATCTCATACCCATGACGTGAAAGAATGGTTCGAGGCTCTTCATGTTCCTGGAGCGAGCATAGCTCTTGGACTACACTAGCATGTGACAGGATGTATGGAGATCTTACTGGTGCCTGCTCGAGCAAATCGATGAACAATAGGGAAGACATGTGATACAATTGATATAATCTTACAGGAAATGTAGAAATAATAAAATTATAGGAACAGCTCCTTACCCTGGAGTAAAAAAATAATATTGGCTTATGATCATAGAGAGGATAATGATGTAGATAGCCTATGTTCACTGCAGTGCACAGTACAATAGACAGAATATGGATATGAAAACAACCCAATGTCTAACTTTTTATGAATAGATCTAGAATCTATGATATATATAGCATAAATTCTTGAGCCATATATATGAATTCATATATATAGATTCATATATACGAATCAAGAATCTATGGTATATACATTATAGATGTATATATACCATAGATATAAACATATATACATAATATAGATTCCATTCATATGCATATGAATGGAATTCTATATAGCTGTAAGAAAACACAAAATTAGGCAGTTTTCTGCAACGTGGAAGGAACTGACCATAACTGAGGTGTTGCAGCTGATACCTGTTATAGGATTATAGTCATATTCTAATATATGTAAAGAGGCAGAGAAGAATGGCTGATAGAGTCAACACACATTGGTTATAAAGCTCTCAACAGGACCAGATTTTACTTCTAGGTGAACAAGTAGTCATTTGGGCTACTGTTGGTGACAGCAGACCAGACTATCACAGCCCGGATCATCGACAGCCACCCTGCAGCAGTTTTTTTTTCAATCCAGCCCAGGTATGCTGAACCAGAGACTCTCAGACATAGGGCAGAGCTGCTACTTGCTCTCCCTGTGCCCAGCTGCTTGTGAGGCGCCTGGGAGGCATGGCGGGTTCTAGCCCTGGCCTGCCACCCCAGCAGAACCTCACAACAAGCCAGACCACCCTCCCCTACTCCATAGGGCCTGCCATTTTCCACATCCGACTTCCCTCTCGTCACAACTCCACCCAGCAGACCAGACTATTACAGCCCGGTTCACGTGGCTGCTAGCGGCCACGTGATTCATCAATAAATGTTTTATTTAGAAGTGACTACAACAGTATGCCACCCGCACGGCAAGCCTGGCAAGCTGCTCGTGTAGTAATGATACGCCAATTACAAGTATTTAGTCATTCCCGTGACCTAATATAAGTGTTTGAGGCTCTTTATGCTCCTGGAGCAAGTGGATGCCTTTGGGTTCTACTAGCATGAGACAGGGCATATGGAAATATTATTGGTGCCCGCTCTAGCAAATAGATGATTAAAGAGAAGATAGTGATAGTGATGACAAGAGGAATGCAGCTTCTACCTCACAATTTTTTAAAAAAATTATTATACCACGGTGAGATATAGAGTTACAATGATGTTCACGTTTGGTTTTCAGTAATACAGTGTTCCAGCACCCATACCCACCAGTGCCTATTTTCCCAGCACCAATCTCCTCTGATTCTCCCTTCCCCAGCCTCCCTCTATGCAGGCACTTTGTGTCCTCTCTCTCTCTCTCTGTCTCTGTCTCTGTCTCTATCTCTCTCATTCTCTCTCTTCCTTCTCTTACACATTGTGGCTTGCAATACATACATTCAGAGGTTGTCATATATATTCCTTTGCCTACATTCAATGCTCAGTTCTTGATCACTTGATCACTTGACTCGATCACTTGACATCCTGTTTTCATCAATTTGCTTGTGCGCACCAGTAACATTTCCATTTGACTGTATCACGTGCCAGTGTAGCCCAATGGCATCTGGTTGCTTCAGGAATACGAAGAGCCTCAAACCATCCGTTCAGGGTCTTGACGAAGAAGTCTGACCATCTTGTAGGTGGGCGGTCACGTGGTCTTTTGACATCCCGTGGGATCAGTCGGTAACAGCTCTAGAACTGTGATCATCTCCAAATCGCATTACAAGTCCAGCCCATCTGATTTTTTGATGCTTTGGCAAATGAGACAAACAGAGTTGTTCCCTGACTCTGGAACAACGACGGAGGTCAGAACTCTGGATTCCTTCTCTCACTTGAGTGAGGCGTGATATTCCAAGCAAAACTCTTTCAATTTCTCTTTGGGAGACCGGAATAGCATTCTCATCCTACCTTCGAAGGGCCCAGGTCTCTGAGGCGTATTTTAATGCAGGGAGAATGGTGGAGTCGAAGAGATGTGCTCAGAGCTGCGTATTATCATTTCCAACAATTATTAGCACACTGTTCCCTTCTTTGTCTTACCTAACCTCTGACTCCCAGACCCTTGCAGTAGATTCTACTCATTCATTGACAAGACCTCCTGATCCATGTTTTACCTGGCCTTGGATATTGGTATCATACTATTTTTTTATATCCCACAATAAATAAAGTCATTCTATATATGTCCATTTCCCTCTGGCAATTTTACTCAGCATTATCCTCTCCATGTCCATCCATTTATAGGCAAATTTCATAACTTCATTTTTCCTAACAACAGCATAGTATTCCATTGTGTAGATGTACCAAAGTTTCTTTACTCAGTCGTCTGTTCACAGGCATTCTGGTTGTTTCCAGATTCTGGATATTGTGAATAGTGCTGCTACGAACATAAAAGCGCAGACAATGTTTCTACTGTGTATTTTTGGACTTCCAGGGTATTTTCCCATGAATGCCTTCCTCACATTTTGATTCTGGCCAGAGAATGCAAACTATTCTGTATAGCAACATGTATCTTAACTTTGCTTAAAATGAAAAGCTATGAGTTGTGCAGACTCTGGGAAGATAAGTTCTTTTGTCCTTAGAAATAGACATTAACAGGGAACTAGAAAGTAACTGGGGAAAACAGAACACAAAAATGAGTTGGGAGAAAGGATTTCTATGCAATTAATTTTTTAATTCAAGATATATTATTGAATGATTTCTAAGTGCCAAAAACTGTTCAACGAATCAGGATATGCTAATAAATAGTAGATTGTGGTATCATTAACTGTAGACTCGTTCTATTATTGATGTAATATTTGTGAGGAAACAGGCTTTTAGAACTACCTACTTTTCACTTGTTCTAAACTGCTATAACCATGAGTATTCTTGAAACCTAGTTAAACAAGACACCCTTAGTTCTGGCAGGAGTTACTCTCAAGTAACATGAGGCATTGATGAAAATAAAAAGAAAATTTAACATAAGAAAAAAATGATCTTAGGGAAAAGTTTTTTTAGAATAGTAGACATATGAAACCTAATTTGTAAAAAATGTGAGTAAACCAAGCCACCAAGATAAAAGATGAAACTTTAGAGATTAGAAAACTCAATGAATGACTTTCTCTAAGAGGTATAAAATGAATAAATATTTTGAGATAATTTTCAGATTAGTATATGCTACATAGTGTTTGTGTATATGGAATAGTGTATACTAAAGTGGTAATTTTCCACCCTTTAATGGACGCTCAGAATTTACACACAGCTTTATAATCAGGTAAGTATGTGTTCATGGGACCAAAATACCAGTTTGTCTTTTTCAAGAGATGCTCTGTTCACTGATTTATCACATCTGCAATAAATTAACCTTCATGTGGCCATGAACTGTTAAGGATTTCCAAGACCCATAAACATGCTGTTTGCACCATTCTTCCTTGGGAATTAACATTTGTTCAAACATTTTGAAATTAATTAGAAATGCATTATATAATATACAACAGGATTTTAAAATTTTTTGGTTTTAACATTTTGCTATTGCATAGGGACCAGAACCATGAAAATGAAAAGATGGATATTTTGTTTTCAAAAAATGGCATGTACTTTTTCAGGCATAGGTCCCCAGTAGTCTGTGGTGAACTTTGAGATTTTAACACATAGAATTCTTTTCAAGTTGAGATAACAAATTTAACCACAGTTTGGAAAGGAAGATGAAAAAGAATCAGAGGACAACTGATAGTCATATATATAGTCTAGGAAAAAAGTAAGACTTTCGGTTTTTGAATCTTGGGTTCTTCATTTGTTTTCAGGGTTGACCTTTGACACTCATTTGCCATTTGAGTAACAAGATCTTGTAGCAGTAGTGTTTGGGTTAGGCTGAAGGTAGTTCGTTTGTCCTGGGAGACAAAACAACTTGGAAGGAGGTTGCCCTTCCTTAGCAGTGTGGTCACAGTGTTGAATGGAGGAGCTCACCAAATCTGTGCTTCTAGATTGCTTAGTTTCACCAGTCAAGTAGCTTTTCACTCCAGGAAATTGTATCTGACTTTCCCTCTGCCTTGAAGAAGGACTCCATAGTAAAATTATATTTCTCTATAAAGAACAGAGTGTTTACTTTAACTAATTACTTTGACTCCGTTTTACTGTCTTAAAATAAGAAGTATTAATTTGATTTTTCATGAAATTCATCAGAATCATTTAGCACTATATGCATTTGTATTGTAATGATCCCAGCAGAACAAAATGTTGTCCTCATGACACTGTAAAAATCCTGGATGAGGAAATGATGTAACCATTAAGATGGAGCTAATTCTAAAGTTGCAAAGGTGGGGCCAACAGGGTGACTTACATTAGCAATATAAGCAGATAAGTTGCAGGCAAGAAACAGATAAGACCAGGTTGTAACAGAGCATATCAAAACTAGAATTGAATTAGAATACTAAAAACACATTAATGAAATGGTAGCCTTTGGCCAGTGAAGTGAGCTAGACTTAAGATGTTTCTGGCATGGCCCTAAATCCTTTCTAGCTCTTTCCCACAGGGTCCAGGAAGAGAGGCCCCTCCCTTCCTGAGAATGAACAACTGGGAAAAAATTAAAAGATCTCCACAGCTGCTTGTGGAGAGCTTTTAATCTTAGATGGTTCATATGATCCCTCTACCCAATATTTGCTATTGAACTATATGCATGTTTTTGTGCTTTTGACCATCCACTCATAAACCGATACTGTAATTATATATAATTATATATAAAATATAATTATATGTATAATATATAGACTATAATATATAGACTATATATATAGGCATATATAGTCTATATATAATTATATATACCCAAGTATATATATATACACACATATATATCCACATACTTGGGTTGAGTTTTAGAGTAAATCCACATAAAATGTCTATTTGTATTCTAGAGATCAAGGAAATATTTTATTAAATGGGATTGGAAGGATAGTACAGAAAGTATGTTCTTGCCTTATTTTGTTTTTGGTTTGGAGTCATACCCAGTGGTACTCAGAGCTCACTCTGACTCTATGCTTAGAGTTCTAGCAGGGCTCAGGGGACTATGTGGGTGCCAGGTATAGAACCATGGTTGGCTACATACAAAGCAAGCACTTACTAGTAAAGTGGGTAAGGTACTTGCCTTGCATGTGGTCAACCATGGTTGTAAGCCTGTACCTGAGTACTGCCAGGTGTGATCCTTGAGCACAGGGCCAAGAGTAAGCACTGAACACTGTTAGTGTGACCTCAAAACAAAACATACATTTTTAGGCAAATGAAAAGCAGAAATTCAACTATTCAAAAATTCATCACTAAACTTTTCAAAGGTTTTAAAATTTTTATGCCAGTACAAAGAAGTTGTTTATATTAACTCCATACTTACTGGTCTTATAAATAATAACTTTAAGTTACAAGGTCATACTTTTCTCTAAGGCTAAACGAGATTAAATCTCTTGAATTAGAGATAAACTCCAAAATGGAAAGTTGTAGGTATGTGGTTTAACAAAACTTTTATGAAATATGTCTGCATCCATCAGTCATCTGTATTGTAGTACCTTCTCTTAAAAACAGCATTAAAATCTCTTATTTCATTATATTCGGTTATAAAAATTTATTGGGGAAGATATTTTGATCATAATGTACTGCACTAGAGGGCTTAATTTAATTCTTAACTGCAAAGATTTGACACTAGTTATGAATAAACATTCAACTTATCTAATCAACAACAAAACAAAATTTTTCACATAACAAAGACAGCAGAGAGAATGTGATTATAGAATTATCAATATGTCTTTTACTTAAAAACTATATTACGAGCATCTTTCACAGTAGTTGGTGTGCAATCACATCAGATTTGATAAGAAATTTCTTCATGAAGACACAGTTAATCAGCCATAAAGAACTTTGAATGTGTATGACAATTGTTAAAGAAGTGACTTGATGTGTCATACATAAGATACAACAGTAATAGAAAACACATTTCAAGAAAAACACAAAAGATATTCTAACCACAAAGCTTATAAAGAAAATTTGAGATAATGAAAATACATGGCAAGTGGAAAGGAGTCTTTATCTCTCCTTAATAGCTGTAATTCTCTAGAAAATAAACTCCTTTCAATAGGGGATTTAACAGTACTTTCCATGCCTTGGTGTTTCATTTTCTGTGGTACATATGTAATAGGATAGATTTTAACGATACTGTGGCTGTTTACTCTCAATCTCAAAAATAACTATTATTTTGCTCATGCCATTTAAAAATTAATTTCACATGACTTAAATGTAAGTTTTTAAAAAATCTATAATATTTAGGAAGTAGAAAATTTATTTGTTTAAAATTAACTGGAATTGAAAAGCTTCTAAATTTCAATAATTACCCAGAATTGACTGAAATGCAAATGAGTACTATTGTGATATATATTAAGTGTGAAACATTCTATAACATTATTGGTTAAATAATAGTATCCCCCCTGAATTTGTGTCCATTAGCATTTTCACAGCTTCTTATGCTCATATTTCATTTACTTTCAGACTGACTTATAAGCATATGTATTTGTATGTTCATTAAAATTGGAACTAAATATAATAAAGTTATGACTGGCACTTTTTCAATGAACTTATTGATGAGTTTTAAGAGTTATTTAGTGTTCAAGAAACGTTTCCAGTCTTGTAAATTTTATAAGTCATTTTTCTCAGAAACTGTAAAGTCCTATTTTACCAAGAATGAATGAATTCAAACATGAAGTTTTCATGGATTTGTAAAAATTCAGAAATAAGGAAGTTCAAATAAATTCTGTATTACATAAATTTGCCTCATTACTATTAGTACAAAAATTCAATATCATTTTAGTTATCTTGAGATATAGCAAAAAAAGATACATACTATAGGTATAGCATAAAACAGTCGCAAAACATTCTCTTCATAAGAATTCTCATTTGTGTTATTAGCACAGAATGAGGTAAGTAGTTGACCGTTTGCTTCCTAAGACTGGCAGATTTGGGTAACACCTCTGTCTATTCCACAGTGCTTATTAACGAAACTTAAATCCCATCTGCTTTCAAGGAAATTTGTATCAGCCTGTTGAAACAATGTGTACAGTCTATTATTCCATTCCCACGGTTCTGTCAGTACTGCTGTCCATTTGTTTTTTTTGTCCATGTGATGATCATTCTCAGAATCAGTCTCATTTTACAAAACAGACTTCTGGGACGCTAATTAGATTGGAAAATGCAATGTTTCAAGTCATCCAGGCATTCATAAAGCACCCGGTGCTTTCAAACAAGTCTTCTTTCACTCTGCACTGGTAATGCAGGGACAATTGTTTCGGAGAAACCTTTATGTCTTTGAGATGATACTGAGTAACACAACACGGGGGCCTCTTCTTTCAGACTTCCAACCACGTGGATAGCAGTGAGGATGATGACGGTGGTCCCTGTTGTAGATACCTGTGCAGCAAAATACTTTATTTCACACAGGTTAATCAACAAGTACCAGGTGGTATTTAGTGCAGTGGTTCTCAAATTGTATGGTGCTTCTGAACTACTTCGAGGGCTTGTTAACGGATTCTTGGTTTCACTCCAAAGGAGTCTGGCTTAGTAGATGTAAGAGTACAAATCTGTGCGTCTAAGAGCCCAGGTGATGTTGATGATTCCAGAAGCACACTTTGAGAATCACTGATTTAGAGCCAAGGAATTTTAACTTTAGAGTCTGTCCTTTGAACAGTGATACAACAGCCAATTCTCAATCTGTCTCCCATTTCAGTGATAAGAAACTACTTACTTTAAATTATAAAGAACCTTAAGTCTTATGTTGAGTTGTTACTCAGCTATTAAGGCGTATTAGCAATATCATTTGAAGTTATTTCAAACTATTTAAAGTGCTAACTTCCTCATAATCTGAAGACCGCATCTCTTTCATGCAGAGTCAATAAGAAAAGAAGTTCTCAAGCATACATAGATACTTTACTTTCATTAATATCAGTCTGATATGTAGAAGATAAATTTAATAAACTTCATATAAGAGCAGTTTTTTGCTTGCAGTAGTAAAAAAAGACAAGGAATTCTCTGATTTGAAGATTTTGAAATAACCCTGTGGATAATTTCATTATGTTACTGCTTTCTAAAAAGGGATATTTTGGAAAAAGGAAACACTACTCTTAAATTCTTCATAAAGTATTGTTCTTCATATCTTCATTTCAAAAAAATCTTACTGCCATGATAAAAGCAACATTCCATAATTATTTTCCTTTAATTTTATTATTATTTGGTTTGGTGGCCACACTCAGCAGTGCCCAGGGCTGATTCCTGGTTCTGTATTCTGGGATAATCACTCCTGGCAGTGCCCTGGAACCTAACAGGATGGGGTGGGGATTGAACCCAGGTCGGTAGTGTGCAAAGCAAGTACTCTATCCAAGAATCAGAATAATTTTGGAGGTAACAAATCAGAAATCTTTAGTGCTTTGAACGCTAATTTTACGTGTGTACAACACATACAACCCTTTATTAGTGACTGCGTTGAGCCGGCACCTTCCATTCTAAACACCTGGCTCTGTGCTGCAGACCCACATGGGAGCCCCCGCACTCAATCATCATAGTAATTAAATAGAAACAACGATATTTCATCCTTACTGTCAGTGTCCTAGCCACCAATGGCGTGGCCCTACTGCTCTGCCTGTGAGTGATGTATAGCCAGGGTGACTGACTGCCACTCAAAGCTGTCTAACACACCTTCCGCGCAAACAAATGGTCTTAGGAAGGGCTGGTACTTCTTACCGTACCTCATTTCCTAGCACCTTTTCCAGTGGATGCCTTCGGCTATTTAAGAAGTGACTGTGAAATTTAAATAAATACAGGTATTTATCATCAAATATCGATGGCATTAGCCTGCCCAATATGGGACTCATATGTGATTCATTATTCCATTACAATATAGATATATATTTATTTTGTAAATTAAATTCGTAGTTAATCCAGGAAGGATGATTACATTTTGATAGAAGAATATAATGCTGTGATTTCTTAGAGATAGAAATTGTGTATTTTTATTTACTTCCTTTTTTTAAAATCTTTTTAGTTTTGATGGTCTTAATATAGAGTCTTATTGGCCACATGCTGAAAAGGAAATTCTAGTAATGGTAAGGTTCAAACCTGAGAAAATTGTGTTCATGAGTGATAAAATTAATGGAAAGTTTAATAGTATATCTTTTTATAATTTTGAAAGGTAACTTTTGAGTTATCTGATACAATAGGTCAGTTTGTATATGCATAGTCTCAGATATCACATTATACTCACAACCTTCTGAATTTTTAACTACAAAATAACATGCCTGATGTTAATTCAGTTACTGTTGCTTCAGTTTTGTAATTGTAAAAAAAGTTAATACAGTAACTTCTACTACATTTTAGCAGATAATCTGAATGTGAGAGACTAAGATAACATTGGAACTGGAAATGTTCAAGGATTCAAATGATGCCAATTAATATATATAAAGCTGACATTAAATAGCCTGAAATAAATAAGGCTAGAGCTTAAATTTCTAACATGTTTAAATCAAAAGTTGAGAAATTATTTTAAATTTGCTTAAAAAATAATTTCCAAAGAGCAATAGATGTTTTTGAAAATAAGGATCAGCACATGTATTTAGCGTCACACCATTGGCTAGTAAAATTCCTGTGTACTGAAATTTTAAAACAAAAGAATATTTTACTCAGGTTTCCTTGTCATATGAATAAATATTCTACCAGTTTTGAAGGGGTCCTGCTCCGTTAGCAGCTGGGAGTGTGCTTAAACTGGTGAGAACAACTTGCTCAGAGAGTTTTGAAATGTTATCAAAGTTGCTGATCTGGGTAGTCAGAGATTTTCGACTCTCTGTGCTGGTCCTTCCCCTGTTGAGTCGATCCTCTTGGCGATGGTGAACTCCAAGGCAACAACAAGAAAATGCAGCTTTAAATTCCTCTCGAAATTTTCCTGGCAGACCAGGGATAATGAAAGGAAAAAGAGTTAAACATTAATATGTTTCAACAAATCAGGAGTAGGGTATATCCACTTTATTAGTCGCTGGAGCAAAGTTTTGACACCAAGCCCAAGATGGGATGAAAAGATTCCAGCCACGTCCCCCCCCCCCCCCCCCCCCATCTTTCCATCTTTTGTCACATCTTTGCAACATGTTGCAAAGGTGGGGAAAACAGAAAAAAGAAATTACCTAAGTGGGATCATGGTAGGCTTTTGAAACAATGAGTTCATTTCCTTTAAATGAGACCACTGTGTGTGAGGGTAGAAGGTCTGTTTCATTCCTTTTAATATAACCCTTATTTGTGGACATGGCTTACACTGAACTAGGTAGCTATAATAAAAAATGATTATCAATGAAACACCCAGAGGTATTTACCAATTTAAGAAAACGATGAAACCTGTATTGTATCTAGACAAAATTACACAGAAAGAAACTACACAGGAAGAAAAAGAAACATTTGTATTCTTAAAAACAACTTTCTATTGAAAATCACTTCAAAATAAGATTTAGAAAATGCTGTAAAATATATAGGTCTAAAGTTTCATAATCTGTTCTCAGACAGAACAAAAGAAAAGGAGGACAAGTAAACAATGTTAGATGCTCTCATTTGTCTTTAAGTGAAATTGGAGAAATAAAAATGAAACAGGCGCCTTTACAATGGTAAATGACAGCATTAGGAATCACCATTTTTGGGTTTCATTTACCTCAGAGGGTTATTAGTGACTTAACATAATGTTCAAGATCCAAGTGTAAAAAACAAAGCTGTAAACTAGTCCCAAGTTATAATCACTTACTTCACCTGCCTCACTCTTTTTCATGTTGGAGATAGAACCTAGGACTTCACACAGGGAAGCGAAGCCTTGTGTTCTGACAAAGAGCTGCGTCCCCAGTCCCCATGCCTGGCTACTTTACTCTAATTTCTGAAGAAGCATGTGACTTCATTCTGAAGCGTTCTCAAACAGTTCTCCCTATAACCTCCAAATAGGTTTAAGCAGCTTAGAGCAGGCTTCATAATCATTGCTATGTCATTGCTATAGTCATAGCTCACTCTGTGGCCATCTCTTCTACATTCTTGCACTCATCAATTCCACATGGCCTGTTCTTTCTTTAAATACAGCACATGACCATGGTATGTGCTTCTCTCAGACTTACTATAGTCTTAGTTTTGAAGACTGAATTTTTGTATGGTAAAAGAAGACACGAAAAGGGACACATTCACATGGATTCTATAGAAGTCTCATCAAGATGAAACAAAGGAAATAGAGGAACTACACTCTGGCTAAAGAAAATTATTTCAAAAATATCTACCTAGTCTCTTTCTGTTTTTTTTTTAACGACCCACAGAGCCCGAACAAAGATATAGTTTGAAAGTATTTTCTTTTAAAAACTCATGTAATTTACTAACTAAATAATAAATTTTTAAGTCCTATATAAATTATCATTTATAGATAGAAATGAGAAAGTAGATAATGCGTAGAGACTAAGACAATCGTGGACATGTAGCTGATTAAATAACAATTCTCAAAATCAGTCAAAATTCTTAAAATTAAATAATTAAATGATTTTATAATTGTATTTATTCTATAACTCTATAAATTAGACCATAAAGGGTGTGTGTGTGTGTGTGTGTGTGTGTGTGTTTGTGTGTGTGTTTAGTTTATGTGTTAGTTAGGACAAATATAATTTTTTTTGTACCCAGAAGAAATCTTGAAATAAACCTAGGAAGTATTAACCATAAGGAAAATTGTTGTGTTTTTAAAAAATCCACTTAAAGTGAAAAACTTCCCATTAAATTTCAAGGTTATTGAATGTTGACAAAGGAAATAATATCTAAGGCTGTTTAATTTTAAACAAGAAATATTTTACATTTATGCAAATTGTGTTTAATATATAACCTATAAGATTCCATGTCATTCAGTTTTTACTTTTCTCCTTTTCAATATTTTGCCTAAACTTTGAAGTAAAAATATTACTTAGCTAATTTTCTTTATTAGATGACCTGTTTCCTTTCATGAGGGAAAAACTCAAGACAAATCATCCCTGGGGCGTTAAAGGTTTCCTGCAACTCAGAGTGTCTTGAAGCCTTCTGGCTGAAGCATTCTTCCCCTTGGTTAAATTGTGGTTAATACAGAAGACAGAATTTCAGACTCACCACTGAGAAAATTATAAATAATTGGGTTCGCAGCACTATTGGCATACACAAGCCAATGTGAAAATGTAAACCAGGCATATACAGTCTCTCTGTCTTCCGTGTGAGTAAACATCCCAAATACCCTGTAGGAAAGAAAACAAAAGTAAGAGATTGCTGTCATTTTGGAAAGTATCTTCTAAATAATTAAAGCATTAACAAAGCTCTTGATTGCCCTCTGCTGCAGATAGTGATCACTTAGTACATTTAGGATAAATTAGTGTCTTATGGAATCTTTATGGCATAATTAGTAAATAATAAATCAAAGACCAAATCAGGTCAGACTATAAGGACAATCTCTTCTGTAAACAGCAAAGTAGTAATACCACTTGCTGAAAGAATATAGAAGTTGAAAATGTACTTTTTTACTCCTTTAGTTTTTTTTCAACTTATTGAGAAATGATTAATAGTCTATTTTATGTCTTTCAAAAGCACTCCTAAATCTCAGTCTATAACGATTTTCTCTCCTTTGTTTGTACATTGATTAAACAAAATGTTACATTTCTTCAACTCTAGTCATCTGAACTTCAATGAATTTCACCTGGGATTTTATAGATCCAGAGAGGATCGTGTTTAAGTAAAATTATGAAAATCTGTATAAATTTTTACTACTCTAAACTTTTTTTTATTTTGGGTCATACCTGGTGATACTCAGGGGTTACTCCTGGCTCTGAACTCAGAAATTACTCCTTGTGGTGCTTAGGGAACCATATGGGATGCTGGGCATCGAACCGAGTCAGCTGTGTGCAAGGCAAATGCCATACCCACTGAACTGTAGCTCCGACCCCTCTAAATTCTTTAATGTATTTAATAATTGTCCTTAAGAGATATTTGAAGTGTTGCTTCATATTTTGAAACACATTTATCAAATTCTGTACATGAGGAATTAATGGAATAGTCAGCTAATGGGCCATATAAGACCCCAGAAGTCATGTCCTCTGGTTCTGTTGCATGATGTGACAGATAGCCTCAGCCTATTCTAAGCTCTGTTTGCACGGCCTAAAATGATGTGATAAATATCAAATGGCCTTGGCAGAAAAACTTTCATAATCCATGCAACAATAACATGTAATTTAATAAATAAGTTATTAACCTATTTATTAAGTTACATATTAACTTAATAAATATAATTAAATAAAATAAATATATTATATTAATTAATATAATAAAGTTAACTTAATAAATATATAGACTGAAGATTATAAAGCATTTATTTGCCACTTAATCCAGATAGATTATATAATCTTTGCCCATGATAAACATACATTTCCATAATAAAGTAATGTTCCATTACCATAGCTAGAATGCTACAGTGTAGGACAAAGATAAAAATAGAATATGGAGTTAAACAACATGAAATTGTAGAAGAATAAGTTATTACCTAGCAGAACATATATTTACATATAGAGAGAATGTATATTTGAAATTTTAGACACACCACAACTGCTTTAAAAATATTTCAAGATAAAGAATTTAAGAATTTATTTGTTAAAAAGAAGATAAAATTATGATCCATGAACAAAAACAGAGAAAAGCATTTACAAAAAACTTGTGTGCTAAAAGAGAAACACTATTTTAAAAATATTTTTAACTTATTGAGGAAAAAGCAAGAGTTTTCAAAAAATTGAAAGTCTTTTATAATTAACATGGACTTTAGAAAGTTTTGCTCTCCTTTGAAAGGAAGGTATGTTGGTCAGAATACAAGAAATACTACATGTAAGTCAGTACTTGGGAACAGCTAAAGAAGATATTTGTAGGAATTCAAATGAGTTATCTAGAGGTCAGATTAGCAAATAATTTAAATTTATTTAAATTTAACCTGACTAATTTTTTAAGTATTTCATAAATAGATGAAAATCCATCTATTGTTACTGAAAGAATATTCTTGTTCATACGATTCTTTTCTCTATTTTTGGGGAAGGGTAATTTTCTTAAGAGCTAAAACCATGATCTAGCAAAAGATGTAAATACATTTGTATGGATTTTTGTGAAATATAAGAATAAGAATGACCTAAAATTCCATATAATTATAATAATATTGAATTAAATCTAAACATAGAGACAATCAAAATAATCTAAGGGTAATTAAGATATGGTGGGCTAGCAGCTTACTCTTGTGAGCCATTTTGCATCAAGGACCCAAGCTACCAAGAAATCTCAGACATTTAAGGATGTGCCTTTAGTAAGTAGTATTACTGACCTAATCTTATTTTTTCTTCCTTCCCTCCATTGAGAAGGTTATCAAGCTATCAAAAACTAGGGCTATACAGAGCAAGAAGTCTTGCAGCTGCCTGTGCCACCTTTCATCTGTCCAGCCAATATTGTGTCTCCTCAGAGTCCCCAGATATGAGTAATATGTTTCTGCCTCTGAAGCAGGGAAAATCAAGGAGCACAATCCTAATTTAAGCCCCAAACCTTACTAACAAACAGAATTAGGATGGCCTTGGGACTGGTCTATGTGCAACTGTTATCATTCCAGATAAAGGCTGACCGCCATTAGGTTCATCTATACCACTTGGTGATTGTTCCTTTTGGTCAGATGTTTTAATGGAATAGCGAGTCTGTCTGTAGCATAAGAAATAACATGCTCTCTCTTCTGGGGAAATTTTATTCTGGTTTTTATTAATATTGCCAAGAGTTTGATTCAATGATTTCAGGAAATTTATTTTAATTCTTTCTGTTTGAACATTCAAAACACAGTATGCTCCATGACTCCATATGTGTGTGTACTCACAAATGTACGTCTAAGTATAATTAGAATGAAAGCTCACAAAACATTCATATCTCATTTTATCTTTTTAGAAAAAACTTAGTGTTTAACAACAAAGTTTTGAACCTGTTCAGATCAAAAACAAATTCTAAGCAGTAAATTAAGTGCTTTTTTTTTTTTGCATTAGAACATTTTTTTTCTGCATCTAAGACTCAGCAATTAGTTTGAAGAGGTCAGGGAGCATCTGTTTCATTTCTGTCATTCAACAGAGAATTTGCAAGGACAAGAGCATTTAGAGTGTGAGCACTTTTTGAAAAAGGCTGATCTCCTTACCTATTGGTAAAAATAACACATTAGGCTTATCTGCCGGAAAAACTATTAAGACAGAGAGCTCTGATTTCTCTTTACTTTAAAGAAAAGCTTGTAATTAAGAACTACGGAAGGATAGGTTACTTCATTTTCAAAGGGGAGGTGAACTTTACCTCTTCAGCACATTGAGGATGCTAATTGGCAGATAGCAAATTGCGAACACCAAAAGCACAACCATCAGCATCCGAGCTGTTTTCCGTCTGGCTCGGATCTGCTTTTATTTCAGCGGCCACAGCGCTAATCCTGGACTTGGTCTGCTGTCCTGGCCCTCGGGACTGTGAAACAGGCTGCAAGGGCTTCCATTTCCTCTGAACCACAGATGATGTTCCAGGAATCTGAAAAGAGCAGTCACATTTTAATGCTCTTTGAGGTAGGAAAGCTCCATTGTGGAGAATGCTAAGTGCAGTAGAGAGTGTCCCAAATATCTGTGTCTGGGTAGGCTTGGAGGTTTTATTTCCCTAGAAAGTTTGCAGAGTGGTTAATTTCTTAGATAAGGGGATCGATTTCTGAAAATGTGTTTAGGTGGGAAGAAATGTTGAAATGGCAATTGTTGTCAAGGTCTAAAGAGTTAACAAAGAAAAAGATAGACTTAAATAAAGAGAAATACCTCCAGTAATGCAATGTTAATCAGTCATTTTTTAAATGAGCTATTGATATACAATGTGGAACAGAAGAGAAGAGAGAGAGTGAGGGAGAGAGAGAGAGAAAGAGATAGAGATGGAGGGAGGGAGGGAGAGAGGGAGGGCGGGAGGGAGAAGGAAAAAAGAGGCAAAGTACCTGCCATAGAGGCAGGCTGGGGGAGAGGGGAGAGAATCTGGGGACATTGGTGGTGGAAAATGTGCACTGGTGGAGGGATGGGTGTTGAGACACTATATGATTGAAACCCAGTCATGAAAATCTTTGTAATTGTATATCTCACGGTGGTATAATAAAGTTTTTTTTTAAAAAATGAGCTATCAAATAATGCAAAAAAAATCTATCTTACATGTGTTTTAACTAAATGAACAAAATCAATCAGAAAAGGTAAAAAGAATGCTATAGGATTCTAAATATATGACTTCTAGGAAAAGACAAAACCAGGACAGCAGTGAAAAGGTCAGTTGTTGGAAAGTTGGTAGGGATGAAGAGACAGAACACGATAAACATACAGATGACTGATGCTTATCGATTTATATTGTACACTATATCTAATTACAACGTTCAAATCCACAAGAGCACAGCATAACAGTGAATGAAAAAGAGAAAGCTATGGACTTTAGGTTATTTCTGAGGTGACTTGGTTGTTCAATTTGGGAAAAAAAGGTTCCATTTACTGCTAGGGAAGCTGTTCTGGAAAAGCGGAGTATTAAGGAAGACTGTATCTATCACTTGACTTTATTATGAAAACAAATTCCTCTAAGAAATGAACTCTTAATTTTAAAAAAGAGATTCATAAAGACTCTGAAAGAATAGTAAAAGTATAATAACCATAGTATCCTATTCTCAGTCAATGTAGACACCTAAACTAAAAGAAAATGCCAGTGAAGAAAGGAACCTGGATGGATATTTTTCATGCATCAATACTGCCATCTTCTGCCGAATAGCGAGATGGCACTAAATTACACAGTGCGTTTATATTTTATTTTTTTCCTTTTCTGCTTTTTAGGTTTGACTAAGGCAAAACTTTCAATGACTGGAATAAAATGCGTGTGGAATAAAATATGGACTATTTCTCTTGTTTATGATTTGTTATGAAACTTCTCGAAACCTATATGTGCTCTGGCTGTGTAAAATGCACAGAATATGTACAAACTTTTCAGTACCTGTTTTGCAAAACAATGCCAGAGAGAGAGAGAGAGAGAGAGAGAGAGAGAGAGAGAGAGAGAGAGAGAGAGAGAGAGAGAGACAGACAGACAGACAGAGAGAGTGAGAGAAAGGGAGAGAGAGACAGAGAGCGACAGAGAGACAGAGTGAGAGAAAGGGAGAGACAGACAGACAGACAGACAGAGAAAAGAAACTTATTTTCCATAGAAGCAGACTGAGGGGAGCGAGGGGTGGCAGGAGGGAAATAGGGCATTGAGTGGTGGGAAATTCATACTGGCAAAGGGGCAGGTTTTGGAACCTTGCATGACTTAAACCCAATCATCAACAACTTTGTAAATGCGTATGTCATGGCGATTAAATACAAAAAGGGGGGGGGGATAAGGTATATAGAAAAAGAGAATGTCTTGCAGCCTTACATTAATATTTCAAGTAGCTGGAATTTCTAACAACAGTTACCCAACTGGTACTTTTCCATCTCTTTTCAAAGTTATTTGATAATAGCAGAGTCCCTCCAAGTATAATATTTTCTTAATTATAAGCTCATGAAGATTGATAGGGTTTAGCGAGCAAAACAATAAAACTCAGCATGTAATTTTTTTAAAGACAGAAAATATGCCAGCAAGCACACCATAAGGCCTTTTTAGTTCTACTAAGACCATTCAGCTGTTGCTTTTATCTCTGTGCTGCAAGCCAAGGCAGCCCAATGTGTCCCTGTGGTCTCTCAGAATGGATGTTGGATGGATTCTGTGCTGTGTACATCATAAGAACCGAGACTACTAGATAATCTTTAATTTGAGAACAAAACTTTTCTTTGATGCCACACAGACAAATACATTCCTCTTTTTGACTATAACTCTTCTCTGTTGAAAGAAATAAGTGAATTGAAATCTATTTCTATGTAGGAAAATATTTGATGAATTATTCTTCTATGGTCAAAGGGGCAGAGCTTCATTTTTTTTTGCTTGTTTTGGGTCACACTGACAATACTCAGTAACTTCTAGCTCTGCACTTCTGAACTAATTACTCCTGGCAGTGCTTGAGGGACCAAATGGGATGCTGGGGATTGAACCCAGGTTAGCCTTGTTCAACCAAACTTCCTACCTGCTAGATTATGACTATGGCCCCAAAGAGACAGACCTTTGTACTGATGACTGGTTCTACCGATCTTTATATCTGATGATGGGAAACTTTTCTCCTCTGAGTTTCTTTTTTAAATAGTCATTTTTGAAGCAACTGAAAAGCTACATTGGACGTGGAAAAGTTCTAGAAGACCTCTAGGAGGAGTAGCCCTATAAATGTCTGCTAAATGGCCTTGAACTGTTTTCTAAATGATCTCTAAGAGATCATTTAAACTTTAGCAATTCTATTATTGACTGGGCCCCTGAAGGAATCAATTCTCTGCATCTGATGACTTGTACAACTATCAGAAAACCATCAGAGTTCCCATAAAATAAATAGACTACCATTGGGAGCATGATAAAGGCCCCTGCAATCAGAAAAACAAGAATAAACAAACAGAAAACTCTTGATGAGTCTGTCTTCTTTTAAATGATGATATATGTTTGGAAAATACCTAAACTTGTATGCAAATTAAGAGACACAAATGTCTCCACTGCTATTTTATCTATGTCTAAAGAAAGATGGTTTAAGATTTAAAGAAATCACTCATTATAGCTGATCACCAAGTACTGTGCATATCATATGATATTCATAATAACATAATTAAAATATATACTTATGAATTCTTTGTTATAGATAGTAAGATGTTGCTAAAATTAACTTAAACATCTAGGTTATGTCTTAAAATTTGAAAACTTTTTGAAAAAATTAGCATTGAAAAAGTCAGAATTTCATATGTGAATGAAAAGTATATTTTGCATTGTTTTTAATTTTTGTTGTTGTTATTGGCTCCTGGGCCATGCCTGCCAGCTCTCAGAAATATTTCCAGTTCCTTATTATGTCTACATCAAAGAATGATAGCAATTAACAAAGAAAGGAGTGGGCAGGGGCTGGAGACAGAGTACAGGGGATAAGGAACTTGCCTTGTAGGTGTCCTGGCTCTGCACTCAGGAATTGCTCCTGGGGATACTGGGGAACCATATGGGATGCCTGGATCGAACCCAGGTTTGCCCCACTATGCATGCAAATGTCCAGTCTCATCTGCCACATCTCTCTGAACCCCATAGAAGGTTTTCTGTTTTTTAATCTACACATTTATTTGTGAGTTCTTTTAAGGTGAGAGGATATCCTCTTGTTACTCAGCCAATATTTCAAAGAATTGTGGACTCGCTCTGAACAATGCTAGGGGCCACCTAATTCACACCTGGCAGTATCAGGGAACCAATGGAAACTGAAATTAAAACTCAGGTTCTTATACATGCAAGGTATGTACACGTATGCATAAGCTATCTCACAATCTCTAACAATTCTTTTCAGATATACAACTGCAAATATTTTCTCCCATTCTTTAAGTTGCCTTTACACCCCAACCCTACCCGGCCCCAGGGGCACGCTTCCTACTGAAGTCCAGTTCTCACGTTCTTATTTTCTATGTTTCTTCAGCCTTTGGAGATCTGTTATCCCTCTACTAAGTTTCTCTTTATTTTGCCTACAAGAGGCATCATTCTGAACCTTTCCCTACATGAATTTTTTCACTCCACCTCACCAATTACAATTTGCTGTCTACCTTCTCACAGCAAACTTGCTTGCCAACAGCTATTAATTATCTTATGTTCTATTAGAAGAACGTTGGAGATTCTAGGGCAGTAGAGGAGATTGTGATTAACGTTGAGACAGAGAGAGTTTTTCGAAATTATAGTCCTTGTAAAGTTGAATTCAGTGTCTATTGTAATTCATCCTCAGTTTTCACACAGTGCCAGGTACATAGAAAAAGCTTAATAAGTACTTGTAAAATTAATTTACGTGACTTTATAAGATAATTGAATAGAAAAATCTCAATTATATAGAGAACTGGAAAGAATACTGAGAGAGGAACATAAGCTAAGATTATGTTCATATTTAAAAAAGTTTTAGAGAAGAATTTGTAGAATTAGCAAAATGACTGAGTTATATAAATTACCTTGTCAGAGAAACAAGTTTAATCTTCAATTATAGTATAACATTGACTATTTTTTCAATGAGTTTAAAGTTCTTGAAAGTCAGAGGAAATGCACTTTACTTACTAATAATATTATGCTTGTTATTTCCTATAAGAATATAACTATATTGTTATATAGCATATAATGGATCCTGTTCATCTTTGTAATTTTGAGCCAAAAGGACTGAGATCCGTTTAATTGCCTGCTTTATGTTATCTATGGCACATACAAAACCTTAGAACTCTGTTTATAGACATAAACAGTTGGAAATTGAGAGTTGCTCAAGCAGAATTCTACATAATCACCCATTTGGGGTTAATTTACTTTATTGTGGCTGCTAAAGTGAGCACAGCTGAACTTGCCATTTTCAACTCCAATCTGTTTTCTAAATGTTTTTAGTTTCACAGGCCAAACATTTTACTGCAAATCTTCTGAATCATGTGGTTTGTACTCCCTGGCTAATTTATCAAAAGAATGTGAATTACCTCTGAACCTATACTATGATTTTAAACTTATTTTAAAGTTTGATAAATGGAAGACCATAGACTTGGGTAATAAAGAGGAATATTGGCTGGAGGTTAGTAGTTATCAATTATTTTATTCATCAAAAATTTTAAAAACATGGTGTAAATTATTGTTAAGTTCTGTGTTTACTTACATATTTAAGTAAAGACAAGGAGTTTAAAGGTATATAAAACTAAATAAATGAACATGAGTATCATATATAATGGTACTAAACAGTAAAAATATGAAATTATGGAATTATCTCAATATTAAACATTCCTAGTCAAAATTTCAATCAAAATTTATATTTCTTTCTATGTTCATTAAATACTTGTCACCTATAAGAACATTTTAAATTTCACTTTTTTCCCTGTGGATTAATTCTACTTTAACTTAATTCTAAGTTTCCTATTTTTCTGATTCACTGGACAATGACTAATGTCCTTACGTCCAATATCTTTATGTCCTCCACATTCTCCTCGAACATTCTCTTATTATTCTGCTTCATTATTTTCTGTACAATATATCTTAATGAGCTATTATGAAGAAACTTTATACTAATTGAACAGATGCAAAATAGAGACTAGAGTGAATTATATCTAGTGGAACTGAAAATAAAAGGATGCCACTACAATGCTATATGATACTATCAAAAATTTCTATTTAAGAAAAGTTACATAGTTACATGCATCAATTAAAAACATGCTTATATATTTTAAACACATGAAGGTAATTAATTGAAGGTCTCAATAACAATATATAATATTTAGGTATTTCACTTATCAGACACTTTCTATTATCTAGTAATTCATTCATCTAATATATTCACTTGTCTTGCATGTAGACAACACATATAGCACTTGTCTATTATCTAGGTACTTCATTCGTCTAATATATGCACTTTTCTTGCATGTAGACAACAAATATAGCACTTGTCTTGCATGTAGATAACACATGTTCAATTGCTGGTATCACATATGGTACCTCGAGCCCTAACAAAAGTCATTCTTGAACTCAGGGCCAGGAATCAGTGCTGAGCACAGTCAGATGTGGCCCCCCCAAACAAAACCCAAACAACAAACTATTGTTACAACTACATCCTTTGAGGTTACTCTCCACAGAATAATAACCTAGCAAAAATGGATGGTACGGTAATAGCTTCTAATGAGTGGGGTACAATAGTAACAACTACCGAAATGATATGATTTTAGCTTCATAGCTAGGTGGAGAATATTGACGATGTGATCCTCAAAACTGGAAATTACATCCCACGCTTTACAGTAGTAAACATTTGTTCTCTTAATTTTAAAGGCTTAATAACAGAACAAGTATTCACTTTCATAAGAAAAGAAATGTCTTCTCTGAGAAGAAAAGAGAAAAGAGAAATATTAAATTTATGACATATGCAGGGATTTAAATAAAAATGCAACCATTGCTCATATGCAGAAGTAAAAATTGATCTAAAAATGTTTGAATGAGGAGGTGCAGCCTGCATATACAATTCATCCAGATTGATCAAATCTAGAACAGATGAAAACTAAAACCCTAGAATAGAATATATTTGACCCCTAGACTTTCTAAAATTGAACCCAATAATCACTTGGTGCAGGCCTAGGGAGGCCTAAGAGCACCAATGGAGCCCATTAGGAAACTCCTTTCCACTGTAAGTAAATAATAGTGGTTGAACATCACACAAATAAAACTCATAATCACATAATTACCTTTAAAAGCTTTGTAAAAACCTTTTATAAGTTAAAGTGGCTCCAGTAAATATTTTCAGTTAGATAAAACGCTTCCCCATGTGGAAGCAACCCATGGAGCTGTCCTCCCAGTAAGGGTCTTGGCCAGCCCAACAATGCTCCAAGGGTTTGCTCACATGTGCTGGGTAGAGACCATGCTGACTGGACTCGGAGCAGAGATTTGGGCCCCGCCCTTTCCTCCACCTCCATGCCAGCTAACCCAGAAGAGAGACCCACCCACACCAGACTCACTGCTCTGTTGACATGCTGCCGAGATATTCTTAGATAATACTGATTTTAGGATAAGGTCCTTCCCAGGATCGGTCACATTTGTACACTGTATACAGTTCTAGACAGATTCTAACTGACACTCGTCATTCCAGGAAGCCTAGCAAGAAGCCAAAGCAACCCACAAATCATGTGGTCAGTCACTCTCAACATCCAGACTCCATAGTTCCTCAGAGCTCCACCCAAGAGAAAACCTGATCTTTCCCCCTTTAAGTTTCATCAGTAAATGCTCGAAATGAGAGCCTTCTACTTAGAGTATATCACCTACACGGCAAAGCCTGGCAAGCTAACCGGGTTTTATTTATTTGTTATGTCAAAAACTAGTAACAATTATGGACCTCAATTCCATGACCTTAAGAGTGGTTTGAGGCTCTTCCTGTCCCTGGAGCAAGCAGATGACCTGGGGCTACACTTGCTTGTGACAGGACATATGGAGATGTTATTGGTACCCACCAAGCAAATTGGTGAAAAACGGGAAGACAGTGATACAGTAATAGATAAAATGTCAGAGAAAACCAACTGAGAAAATGTGCAGCTTTTAAAAGTCCCAACGAACTCAAACTACTGATCGTAAATTCTGAAGTTTTCCTTCCCTTCTTTTTTAGAAAGAGATGTTGTTCTCTCTACTACTGGCCTCTCCCTGTGCCCAGCCTCTCACGAAGCACCCAGGAGAGAAGGCGGGTTCTAGCCATGGCCCGCCAGCCCAGCAGAGCCTCGCAACAAGCCAGACGACCCCCAGTCCATGAGGGCCTCCATTTTCCACATCCGGACTTCCTCCTCGTCAGAACTCCACCCAGCAGACCAGTCTATCACAGCGCGGTTCATCAATAAATGCTGGATTTAAAGATGAGTATGCTACCCGCATGGCAGAGCCTGGCAAGCTACCCATGTCGTATTTGATATGTCAAATACCAGTAACAATTATAGACCTCATTTCCATTACCTGATGGAATGGTTTGAGGCTCTTTATGTTCCTGGAGCAAGCATGTGCCTTTGGGCTCTACTTGCATGAGACAGGACATATGGAGATGTTACTGGTGCCCCCTCGAGCAAATCGATGATGAACGGGAAGACAGTGATGTAATTCAAAGATATTCAAAGATGAATTACCACAGACCAAGCAAATGGAAGCAATACACAAATGGAACTACATGAAACTAAGAAGCTTCTGTATCTCAAAAGAAGTGGTGGCCAAGATACAAAGTCAGCCCACACTGGGAAAGAACAAACTCAAAGTAGTTTGCATTCATATGCGTATTTTTACCCAACACCCATATGATAAAGAGTTAATACCGAAAATCTAAAAGGCACTGAGAGAACTATACAAGAAAAAACATCCAACCACATCAAAATCTGGGGGAAATGAACAGAAACGTCCTCAGAGAAGAAATTCAAATAGTCAAAAGACCTATGAAAAAATGTTCTTCATAATTAATCATCAAAGAGATGCAAGTCAAAACAACAAATAGATATCATCTCACACCACAGAGAATGGCACACATCCAATAGAATAAGAACAACCAGTGCTGATGCAGATGTGGAAAGAAAGGAACTGTCATTCATTGCTGGTGGGAATGCCAACTGGTCCAGCCATTTTGGAAAACAATTTGGACAATCCTCTAAAAATCAAAAATTGAGCTCCCATTTAGCCCAGCAATACCACTTCTGGGAATATACCCTGAGGACCAAAAACACACAGCAGAAATACTATGGCAATTCTATTCACAATAACACTATTCACAATAGCCAGAATCTGAAACAAGCTGAGTGCCTGAGAACAGACAACTGAGTAAAGAAATCAATGTATATCTGCACAATGGAATACTATGCCACTGGAATACTATCCATCTACACAATGGAGTGATATGCAGCTGTTAGGAAAAATGATGTCATGATATTTATCTATAAATGGATGGACATGGAGAGTATCATAGTGAGTGAAATGAGTCAGAAGGAGAACAGATATAGAATGACTGCATTCATTGGTGGGATTTAAAAAATAGTATGAGACAAATGCCAAAGCCAAGGGAAACAGGGACCAGGAAGACATGTCAATAGTTGGAATCTACAACATGTGGGGGGTTGGGGGGCAGAAGGTAGGTAAGATAGGGAAGGGACCAGTTTGACAATATTAGTAGGAAATGGTAATGCTACTCTAGAATTGAGTATTAAAAGTATATAAAGGTATATACAAACACAGTTCAGTGTCTTTATTGCAGCAAACCACAAGGTGGAGAGACAAAGAGAGAGAGAGAGGAAAAGTACTTGGAATGGAGGCAGGTTGTTGACTATGGAAGGACATGGGGAACAATGATGTTGTGAAATGTGTACTGGTGGAGGGATGTTGCTGGAACACTGTATAACTGAAACCCAACCATGAACTGCTTTGTAATGGTCTATTGCATGGTGATGCAATAAAATAATTAAAATTTAAAAAAGAGGAATTTTGAGATTTCTTTTTTAAGGTTTGTGTAAGAGGCTGGCTTATATTTTGTCAGTACTTTTATAATCCCTCACATGAGTTTATTGGTGATTTTCCTCAAATAATCAAAGTTCAGCTTAAATGTTACCTGCTCTGAATTACATTTCCATCAACTTTACCTCCGATCCCCCTGTGCCTATATTTATTAAGGCAATTATTCTGCATCAAACTGTGCCTTTATTTAGATCACTTCATTAGTGGGGACTGTTATAAATCTTAGCTTTTTCACCAGACATGCATGTAAACGATATATGATAAATATTTGATATGTGGATCAGAAGTGAATTATACAAACACTCTCTGAGATAGCAATTTTTCTCACAAATTTCTGTACTCAGAAATCATCTTTACATAATTTCTAAATTGTTAAAGTTTACTTGATTATTTTACTGTTCTAAAGTAAAAAAAATCCCTTAAATTGGAGATTTAGCTGATATGTTAAAAATATATGAACTCAAAAATGTTACAAAAATAAAATCTTCTAGACTTAAACAGGCAACATTAAAAGAATTTGCATTTGTTACTTCCTACAAGAAATTTTCAATATAAGTTACAGGCAAAAATTAAATTAATTAGGAACAGTGGTTTAAAATCCAAAAGGAGAGCGCCCCCTGGGGTGTGCGGCTGGCCGGGCAGGCGCCTGGGGGTTGCGGTAGAGCCCCAGGTCTCGGCAGAAGGTGGAACTACAACCCCCAGAAACCGGAAGTAAATTGTCATTTTGAACTCTCACACCGGCCTGTCTGCATCTCAGGTAGCGTCCCTGGGGTGTGCGGCCGCTTATTAATACAAAAACTAGGAAATTCAACACCAAGGGAAGGTAATACCCTCAAGAAAAAAGAAACAGTACACTAGAGGAATCTATCCCTGAACACCGCAACACCATGGGAAAACAACTCAGATCCCCAGCTCGAAGAACAGATGAAGGAATCGACTGTGAAGACTCAAAAAAGAATACAGATGTGCATGATCTCTCTGACAATGAAATTAGAGAAGAAATTGGTAGGATGTTTAAGGAGCTCAACGAAAAATTGAGCAGATGTCCAATAAAATACAGGAGAACATAAACGAAGCAGTTGAAAGGGCAGTCAATAAACTACGGTAGGGAATGAGAGCAGAAATGAGAACCATGCAAATAGAAATATTATCGCTTAAAAACTCAGTAGATGAAATGAAAAAACACAATTGGGGCTCTCAACAATAGGATGACAGCAGTAGAAGAGAGAATCAGTGAGACTGAAGATGAGCTGCAGAAAGCACTCAGAGAACTACATAAGATGGAAAAAGATCGGAAAATGGATCAGCAACGGAACAGAGAACAATGGGATGAAGCCAGGCGGAACAACATAAGAATCATCGGAGTCCCAGAGGGACAGGAAAGTAACCCCAAGGAAATTAAAACAGTTAAAAACATCCTGGCTGAAAAGTTCCCGAGTTAAAGGATGAAGGCATCCAGATCCAAGAAGCCCGACACATACCAGCAAGAAGAGACCCCAATAGAAAGACCCCAAGACACATCCTAGTCAAAGTAATGGATGCCATAGACAGAGACATAATTCTTCAGGCAGCAAGATCAAAGAAGGAAATTGTATACAAAGGAGCATCCATTCGACTTTCAGCAGACTTCTCAGAAGACACCCTCCAAGCCCGAAGGCAGTGGTGGGATATAGTTAAAAAACTTAATGAAATGAATGCCTCAGCAAGAATTCTTTATTCGGCTAAACTCTCGCTCAGATTTGAAGGACAGATATACAACTTCTTGGATAAACAATAGCTTAGGAACTTTGTAAAATCAAAACCAACCTTAAAAGGACTGAATGATCTACTATAAGACGAGACATAACCCAAAAGAACAACCAACCTATACAGAAAGATGGCACAAAATCCCATGACAATAATCTCTCTCAATGTCAACGGTCTAAATGCACCAGTTAAGAGACACAGAGTGGCAAAATGGATCACCAACATTGAATCCGACATTCTGCTGCCTTCAAGAAACACACCTGAACAATCGGAGCAAAGACAGTCTCAAAATAAAAGGCTGGAAAACAATCCTTCACTCAAACAACCCATCCAAAAAGGCTGGGGTAGCCATACTGGTATCTGACAACATAGACTTCAGGCTGAAGAAGGTCAGAAGGGACAGTGAAGGTCACTTCTTAATAGTCAAGGGACGCATATATCAGGAAGAAATCACGCTATTAAACATATATGCACCCAACGAGGGGCCAGCAAAATACCTAAAACAACTACTAATAGACTTCAAAGAAGACATTGACAGCAACACAATTGTAGTTGGAGACTTCAACACTGCTCTATCAACCCTGGATAGATCAACAAGATTGAAACTTACCAAGGAAATACTGGCCCTAAAAGAAGAGATGGAAGAAAGAGGGCTGGTAGACATATACAGGGCATTTCATCCCCAAAAAGCTGAATACACTTTCTTCTCCAGTGCACATGGAACATACTCGAAAATAGATCACACGCTGAGCCATTAATCATACCTCCATAAAATCAAGAAGATAGAAATTGTGCCAACTATATTTTCAGACCATGATGCACTGAAAATAGAAGTTAATTGTACACAAAAAACAGAGACCAATACCAAGTACCTGGAAACTAAACAGCTCACTGCTGAACAACCAGCAAGTCATAAAAGAAATCAAAGAGGAAATCCAAAGATTCCTTGAAACAAATGAGACTGAAGACACGAATTACCAGAACTTGTGGGATACAGCAAAAGCAGTGTTAAGAGGCAAGTTCATAGCTCTTCAGGCATTCATCAGAAAAGAAGAAAAGGCCATCATAAACAATCTGACTTCCCAACTTAAGATCTTAGAGAGTGATCAACAAAAGGAGCCCAACCCAAGCAGAAAGAAAGAAATAATAAAACTTAGAGCAGAAATCAATGAGATGGAATGTCAAAAAACAATCCAGAAGATCAACAAAACCAAAAGCTGGTTCTTTGAAAAAATAAACAAGATTGCCAAACCACTTGCAAGACTTGTAAGAAAAGGAAAAGAGAGAACCCAAATAAATAGAATCAGAAATGAAAACGGGGACATTACAACTGAAAACACAGAAATTCAAAAGATCATCAGAGATTACTATGAGAGCCTGTACGCCACGAAACAAGAGAACCTAGAAGAAATGGACAAATTCCTATAGCTTCCCAAGTCTGCAACAAGAAGATTTGGAATACCTCAACAAACCTATCTCCATCGAGGAAATAGAATCGGTAATCAAAAGTCTCCCCAAACACAAAAGCCCAGGTCCAGATGGATTGACCAGTGAATTCTACAAAACCTTTAAAGAGGACCTACTCTCAATTCTTTTTAAGCTCTTCCAGCAAATTGAAGAAACAGAAATACTCCCAAATAGCTTTTACGAGGCACATATCACCCTGATACCCAAAGCAGACAAAGATGTCACAAAAAAAGGAAAACTACAGACCAATCTCCCTGATGAATACAGATGCTAAGATCTTCAACAAAATACTAGCAAATAGAATCCAAAGTGTCATCAAAAATATTGTACACCATGACTAAGTGGGATTCATCCCGGGAATGCAAGGATGGTTCAACATCCGCAAGTCAATCAACATAATACATCATATCAACAAAAAGAAAAATAAAAACCATATGATCATATCAATAGATGCAGAGAAGGCATTTGACAAGATTCAACACCCGTTCATGATAAAAGCTCTCCGTAAAATGGGGATTGAAGGAACCTTCCTCAAGATAATCCAGGCCATCTACTACAAGCCCACAGCGAGCATCATTCTCAATGGGGGAAAAACTGAAAGCCTTCCCCTTAAGATCAGGGACAAGACAAGGCTGCCCGCTCTCACCACTTCTATTCAATATAGTACTGGAAGTACTTGCCATAGCAATCAGGGAAGAAAAAGACATTAAGGGCATCCAGATAGGAAGGGAAGAACCCAAGTTATCACTATTTGCAGATGACATGATATTATACCTGAAAACCCAAAACTCTCTACCAAGAGGCTCCTAGAAATAATACATTCTTATAGTAGAGTAGCAGGGTACAAAATCAATACCCAAAAGTCAATGGCCTTCTTATATGCAAACAGCGAAAGAGAAGAAAGGGACATTAAAGAAACTATCCCATTCACAATTGCACCGCAGAAAATCAAATACCTAGGAATCAGTTTGACAAAGAATGTAAAGGATCTCTACAAAGAAAACTACAAAACGTTACTTCAGGAAATAAAAGAAGACCTGAGGAAATGGAGACACATTCCCTGCTCATGGATTGGAAGGATTAACATTATCAAAATGGCAATACTCCCTAGAGCTTTACACAGATTCAACGCGGTCCCTATAAAGATACCCATGATGTTCTTCAAAGAAATTGAACAAACACTCCTGAAATTTGTATGGAATAATAAAACCCCACGAATAGCTAAAGCAATCCTTGGGAAAAAGAAGATGGGAGGTATCACTTTCCCCAACCTCAAGCTCTACTACAGAGCAGTTGTAATTAAGACAGTGTGGTATTGGTATAGAGACAGACCTGTAGACCTATGGAATAGAACTGAGTATCCTGAAATGCAGTCACAAATATACAACCACTTAATCTTCGATAAAGGAGCAAAAAATATTAAGTGGAGCAAAGAAAGCCTCTTCAACAAATGGTGCTGGGAAAACTGGGCAGCTAGGTGTAAAAAATGAACTGAGACCTCCTTCTAACGCCATGCACAAAAGTCAGATCAAAATGGATTCTAGATCTCGATATCAGACATGAATCTATAAGGTACATCGAAGAAAACATAGGAGAAACGCTCTACGACATCGAAATGAAAAGTACCTTTAAAGACGACACACCACTGACCAAGCAAATGGAAGCAATGATAAACACATGGGATTATATAAAATTGAAAAGCTTCTGCACCTCAAAAGAAACGGTGACCAAGATACAAAGACAATCCACAGAGTGGGAAAGGATATTCACCCAATACGCATCTGACAAGGGGTTAATATCCAGGATATATCAGGCACTGGTAGCACTCCACAAGAAGAAAACAGCCAACCCCATCAAAAAATGGGGAGAATAAATGAACAGAAGCTTCCAAAAAAGAAGAAATTTGAATGGCCAAAAAGGCATATGAAAAGTGCTCTTCATCTTTAATCATCAGGGAGATGCAAATCAAAACAACAATGAGATACCATCTCACCCCACAGAGACTGGCACACATCCAAAACAGCAAGAACAACCGGTGCTGGCGTGGATGTGGGGAAAAAAAGGGACTCTCACCCACTACTGGTGGGAGTGCCGACTGGTCCAGTCCTTTTTGAAAACAATATGGGCATTCCTCCGAAAGCTAGATATTGAGCTCCCATTTGATCCAGCAATAGCACTCCTGGGAATATACCCGAGACCGAAAAACACATAGCAGAAACACTATCTGTACTTCTTTATTCATTTCTGCGCTATTCACTATAGCTAGAATCTGGAAACAACCTAAATGCCCGAGAACAGAGGGACTGGCTAAAGAAATTGTGGTTCATCTACACTATGGAATACTATGCGGCTGTCAGAAAAGATGAAATTATGAAATTTACCTGCAAATGGATGGACATGGAGTCTATCATGCTGAGTGAAATTAGTCAGAAGGAAAAGGACAGATATAGAATGACTGCATTCATTAATAGGATATAAATAGATACCAGTGTTTTACTAAATATGGGGAAATGGTAATGGCAGATTAAAACTCACCACTGAATATACACAAAGAGACTTAAGTGATAAACTCTAAATATCTGTAGGGCTAGCCACAATGTGTAAAAAGAAGAGGGAGAGAGATGCAGAGACAGAGAGAGAGATAGAGAAAGAGAGGAAACTGGGGTACCTGCTATTAAGGCGGCCTGGGGGGGGGAAGGGAGGGGTACATTGGTGGTGGAAATGGGGCACTGGTGGAGGGATGGGTGCTGGAATACTGTATTACCAAGAACCAATTATGAACACCTTTGTAATTGTATGTTTCACGGTGGTATAATAAAAAAATTTAAAAAAAAGAAAATAAAAGAAAATAAAATTCAAAGGAAACCCATAAATCACATTCGTTAAAAACCTTACCTAAACATGACTAATGCCTCATTATGTTAAAATACACAATCCTTTACTAAGAATATTATACTAGTTCATACTATTCTCTGTTTTTCCTCTTTTAAAGTTAGTTTATGGACTACATCTTGTAGTGCTCATCACTTACTCCTGGATCTGTGCTCAGGTATCACTTGTGGTGGGCTCGCAGAACCATCTAGGGTGCTAAGGATTGAAACTAGGTCTTCCCTCCTTATTCTTTTATCACTGCGGCCACACTCACACCATTCTTAGCTTTTATTTCCTTTTATGTTTTTTTTTTTTTTTCGAGCCACATTTGAACATGCTCAGGGCTTACTTCTGGCTCTGTGATTAGGGATCACTTTTGGTAGTGCTCAGAGGACCCTATTTGGTGCCTGAGATTTGAACATGAGTTGGTTATGTTTAAGGCAGGGCCCACGCCTGATCTCTCTCTCTCTCTCCCCTTCTCTGTCTGAAACACAACCTATACAAAATATAACAAATTATGTAAAATTACTTACCTGCCTGCACCATAATTTACGAAATATTTGTAGATAGGCCAATACCATAAGACACAGTGGTGCCATGTATGTGACCAGAAAGAAACAGATGTGATACATCTTTGGGTAAATTTCACCTGGAATAAAAGTGAAAATAATACAATTCTATGAGTTTCAGATTTTTAAAAACATATGTATCAATATTTTTGCTTCACTGCACTTATTAACATTCTATATAATTTCAGTGACAAATTATATACAAAAAAGACAAACTTAAATACAAAATGGCTTAAATTTACTCTTAAATTATATATGTGTGAGAATGTAAAGGCTTCATTTCATTTAGTATGCTCAGAGAAAATAACAATGATCTATTTCTAAATTTGTGTTACTACAATCTATCAAAAGTTAAGTTTTCCTTTACAAAACAGTCATTTGTTCTTTATTAATTACAAATGGCAAATCAATAAGTTGTCATTTGAATGGTCCTATTCAGGCATTTAAATGAAGGGGAATAGCTCAGTCAAAACCTAATTGCTGGGGCCAGAGCGATAGCACAGTGGGTAGGGCATTTGCTTTGCACGTGGCCATCCTGGGTTCAATCGCCAGCATCCAAGATGGTCCCCTGAGCATCACCAGGAGTAATTCCTGAGCAAAGAGCCAGGAGTAACCCCTGAGCATTTCTGGGTATGACCCAAAAAAGCAAACAAACAAACAAACAAAAAACAAAACCATAATTGCTACTGCCTTTGTTAAAATTGGAAGAGAATATAAGTTAAGTTGATTCTTTCTTAGAATGCATTTCCTGAGAAATGGGAAAATTTTCCTGGTACACCTCCAAGATTTCGTTAAAATCCCCTTAAGTTTATTGTGTTTATATGTCTATGTACATGTTCACTTTTTAAGATTATACTTTGAATTTTATTTTTCAGATTATATATGTGCATTTCCTTCTCATCCATCCATCTAGTAGCCCCAAGCTCCTTCAGGAATATAGTATTTCTTATTTATCATTAATTCTCCATACAAAGGTGACATGTGTAATAGATCTGGCATTTATTAAGGAGTCAAATAGTTGTATTGTAAAAGCTTAATATGAATATTTAATTTCTAAAGCATAAATGACTTCTTAAATGCTTTAAGGATTTTTCTTTCTGCTAATAATAAGGCAATTGTTAATAAAATGTAAAACAGGAAACAGTATATGACATTAACTTGATTCCATGTGTATTAAATGTAATAACATGAAATCATTTTAACTGAATGCTAACAGCTAAAAAGGAAGGGCTTTTTGGGGAGGTGTGTTTTGGGTCACACCAGGTGATGCTCAGGGGCTACTCCTGGCTCTGCACTCAGGAATTACTCCTGGCAGTGTTCAGGGGACCATATAGGGTGTTGGGGATCAAACCCTGTTGACCATGTGCAAGGCAAGTGCCCTTCCCATTGTGCTATCACTTCAGGCACTGGCCTTTTTTATATATTAGCATACATATATACTTTACTTTGACTTTGACAGTGGTAGTAGGATTGGTTTATTTTATGATGAAGAATAACGTGTTCATATTTATAAATTATATTCATTAATTTAGAAAGGTCATGAAGAATCATGAAGGCTAGGCTATGTGGTCAAATATTTGCTGAAAACAATTTATAGTTAGATTTAATCAATAACATTTCTGAGAACCGTACTTGATTTTTAATATTTTTGTAATCACTTGACATCCCTTTATTCATCAATTTGCTTGAGTGGGTGCCAGTAACTTTTCCATTTGTCCCTATCACATGTCAGTGTAGCCCAATGGCATCACTGATATGTGATGCCAGGAATATGAAGAGCCTCAAACCGTTTGTTCAGGGTCTTGACTAAGCAGTCTGACAATCTTGTAAGTGGGCGGCCATGTGATCTATTGAAGTCCTGTGGGATCCTGTCGGTAAAGGCTCCAGTCCAGTGGTTGTTTCCATGTCGCATTACATGTGCCCCCATCTGATTTTCAACACCTTGGCAAACGAAATAGCGTCCCTGACTCTGGAATGGTGATGGAGGTCGGAACTCCAGATTCCTTCTCTCACTGTGTGAGGCGTGATATTCCAAGCATAGCTCTTTTGATTCCTCTTTGGGAGAACCAAATAGCGTTCTCATCCTGGTGTCATAGGGTCCAGGTCTCTGAGTCATATGTTAATGCAGGGAGAATGGTGGAGTAGAAGAGATGTTCCCAGAGCTGGAGGTTCTTTGACCTTTTAGCTATTTCTTCGACACTTTTGTAGGTGTTCCATTCCGCTTTCTTCTTCCTGTGCAGCTCAGGTGCTAGGTCATTCATTGTATTGAGATCTCTACCTAGGTACACATAAATACTGCATTCAGAGATATTGCACTAAGAGTGTATGGAGCATCTGGAACTAGTTTGTTTCTCATGTACATTGTTTTGTTACGATTCAGCTGTAGACCTTCCTTTCCACATTCATGGTCGAAGTCAGCCAGCATGTGTTCCACTTGGCTAATGGTTGGTATTATTAGAATGATGTCATCAGTGAAGCAGAGATGGTGTAGTTGCTATCTTCACTCTCATTCCTTCCCATTCTAATTGTTGCATGACATTCTCAAGGGTGGCGCTGAAGAGTTTTGGTGAAAGGTATCACCCTGCTGAGCCCTCTTTTGACATAAATGATCATATCCTGGTGGTGAATCCGTAATACAGCTCACGAAGGATCTTGATGTATTGGGTTTGATCGCCCTGTTTGGCTAGGGGTTTGGATGACCGCTTTGGTCTCAACAGAATCAAAGGCTTTCTTTTTAAAAAAAATATTTTATAATACCACAATGAGATGCACAATTACAAAGATGTAAATAAGATGTTCATAATTGGGTTTCGGTCATATAGTGTTCCAGCACCCATCGCTCCACCAGTTCCCATTTCCCACCACCAATATCCCCAATTCCCTCCCCCCCCCCTAGCCTGCCTCTATGGAGTTTCTTTATTTCTTTCTCTTACTCTCTCTGTTTCTCTTTTCCTTCCCTTCCATATTCGGATTACAATACATACATTAAAATGATGTCATATATATCTTTTTGCCTGTATTTAATGCTCAGTTCTAGGTTGGTATTAGCACTTTTGACAATTATTAGCACACTGTTCCATTCTGTCTTACCTAGCCTCTGATTCCCACATGTTTGTGACTATTTCGACCTTTGACAAGACCTCCTGATACATGTTTCATCTGACCTTTGATATTGGTATCATAATATGTACATATATATGTGTCATGCAAATAAATGCAGTCATTCTATATCTGTCTCTCTCCTTCTGGCTAATTTCATTCAACATGATCATCTCCATATCCATCCATTTATAGGCAAATTTCATAACTTCATTTTTTCTAACAGCTGCATAGTATTCCATTGTGTAGATGTACCAAAGCTTCTTTATCCAGTCATCGATTTTCGGACACTCTGGTTGTTTCCAGATTCTGGCTATTGTGAATAATGCTAGTATGAACATAAAAGTTGGGATAGTGTTTCCACTGCGTGTTTTTGGCTTCCTGGGGAACATTTCCAGGAGTGGTATGGCTGGGTCAAATGGGAGAACAATTTCTAGTCTTTGGAGGAATGTCCATACTGTTTTCCAGAAAGGCTGTACCAGCCGGCATTCCCACCAGCAATGGATGATTGTGCCCTTTTCTCTGCATCCACGCCAGCACTTGCTGTTTTTGCTCTTTTGGATATGTGCCAGTCTCTGTGGTGTAAAATGATATCTCATTGTTGCTTTGATTTGCATCTCTCTGATGATTAATGATGAGGAACATTTTATGTCTTTTGACCATTTGAATTTCTTCCTTGTTGAAGTTTCTGTTCATTTCTTCTCCCCATTTTTTGATGGGGTTAGTTGTTTTCTTCTTGTAAAGTTCTACCAGTACTTGATAGATCCTGGATATTAACCCCTTATCAGATGGGTATTGGGTGAATATTCTTTATCATTCTGTGGACTGTCTTTGTATCTTGGTCACTGTTTCTTTTTGAGGTGTGCAAGCTTTTTAGTTCCATGTATTCCCGTATGTTTATCTTTTCTTTAGTTGCTTTGTTAGTGGTGTTTCACATTTGAAGAGCCAAAGGCTTTCTTTAAATCAATGAACATTAGACAGAGCAGCATCTGGAACTCCTTACAAACCTCAATGAGCTTGGTTACAGTGTGGATATGGTTGATTGTGCTGAATCCCTTCCAGAAGCTAGCTTGCTCGCATGGTTGTCCTTCATCGAATGTTCTGTCAATCCTGTTCAGGATTACTCAAGTTAACAGCTTTTAGATGACAGACAACAGGAAAATGGGGTGATATTTGCCAATGTCGTAGATGTCTCCCTTCTTGAACAGTAGAACTGCCCAGCTGGTTTTCTATTGGGAGGGCACCTTGCATTCAGACAAGTAGCCTGTGAAGAGCCAAGCCAGTGTATTGATGAGAACTGACTGCAGATTCTTCAGGTGTTAGGATCTGACTTTGTCTGGGTTGGGTGCTCTTCACTTCTTTACCAATGAAATGGCATGTTGGATTTCAGAAGGCAGAACCTAGGGAACAACATATCCATCCTGCAGAATTTGGTATATGGGTAGGTGGACGTGGCTAATAAAGAGATCTGAGAAGTCACATATTTCAAAAAAATCTTGAATATTCTCCATCAGCTTGATTCCATAGCCTCTCTATCCAGATTTGCTTCAGTTAAATATTTTCTTTTTACTTCTAAAACTGTATCTTCAACAAGAGCATTAGAACTGGCTCCCAATTGGAAGTTTGTTTCCCCTGTGGGAAAGGCGAAGGTCATGGAAAGTACAGTATGACACTGGTGAAAGTGGTCATTTTGGAGGAGAAGCGAATGCTGAAATGTGGTATAATCTGCCTGCCATGCAAGCATCTGGAGAGGGGAGGGCAGGCGTGTAAACTGAGGGCATTGGCGGAAGAAAGTGGACACTAGTGAAGGGATTGGTGTTGGAACATTATAGACCAGAAACTCAATCATGAATAACTTGACAACTTTGTAGTTCACATTGATTTAATAAGAAGTTAATTAATATATTTTTTCAAAAACTCTTCTAGTCTTTCTCAGATGTTTTTGCTCAAGATGCTCCTAGGCAGAGGCAGCAGGGTGCAGGAAATGCTAGAAGGTCCTAGGGTCCTATTTGATGAGTCATTTTTAGCTTCTTTGTGACCCTGGTAGCATATACCTACCTCATCAGTTTCTAACTCCCTTTCAAGTTTAGCTTGTGAAACAGGCCCTTTACATAAAAAGTGCCAGAATCTAAGCAGCCTAACAGAAAGAATACCAAATAGCTCTTCCCTTTGAAGTGCAACAGACAGCTATGGTCTGTGGGCCAATTTCAAAGGAACTGGAAAGTGACCTCAGCACTTACCAGGCACCTGAGTCACTTTGAACTTTTATTTGTTTTGAAGAACTTGTCACATGAGCTTCCCATATAGGGATACACCTTTGAAGTTTACATATCTGTGAAGCCCTAATGTCTGCATCAGAATATAGTAAATGAGTGTAGGAAGGCAGACTTGATAGTTCAGTTTGTTTTTTTAACTTCAGCTAAAGAATTAAATCACTATTATAACAGTTGGAATTTTAAATATTCTAGAGAGAAAGTGTATCAGTGATCAGTCTACTTACAAGTTGTTAGAAAACTATATACTTGTCTACTAAATGAATATTATATTAATGAACACTTGCAAAGAAAAAAGTTGTTTAGGAAAAATAAACTTTCAGTCTAGAATAGATTGCTTTAATAAAATGATTATTATAGATCATTGGGGAAGCATACTTCATGCTTATTAAAAACCCAGAAATATCACAGAAATTTTAAATTTTACATGTAGGTAATTATTTTAAAAGTCTCTGCACTTGCTGAGGAATGTGTTCAATGTATTTAAGACATTTATATTTATAATCTAGAATGTAGCCACTTGAACTGTACTCCCCCTAAGAATTACCTAGTTTGTAAACATCATTTTAAAGATGGTCAAATATTAAAATAAGTATCAACAGATGATCACTTGATCACTTGACATCCCGTTATACATCGATTTGCTCGAGCAGGCACCAGTAACATTTCCATTTGACCCTATTGCGTGCCAGTGTAGCCCAATGGTATCTGATTGCTTCAGGAAAACTAAGAGCCTTGAAATGTTCGTTCAGGGTTTTGACAAAGAAGTCTGCCCAACTTGTAGGTGGGCAGCCACGTGATCTTTTGACATCCCGTGAGATCCAGTCGGTAACAGCTCTAGTCCAGCGGTTGTCTCCAACTCACATTATGAGTCCAGCCCATCTGATTTTCAATGCCTTGGCAAACGAGACAGCGCTCCTGACTCTGGAACAATGATGGAGTTTGGAACTCAGGATTCCTTCTCTCACTTGAGTGAGGCGTGATATTCCAAGCATAGCTCTTTTGATTCCTCATTGGGAGACCGAATAGCAGTCACATCCTGCTTTTGTAGGGCCCAGGTCTCTGAGGCATATGTTACGGCAGGGAGAAAGGTGGAGTGAAAGAGATGTGCCCGGAGTCGCAGGTTCTTTGTCTTTTTTGGTATTTCTTCGATGCTTTTGAAGGCACTCCATGCCGCTCTCTTCCTCCTGCACAGCTCAGGTTTTAGGTCATTCATCATGTTGACTTCTCGACCTAGGTACACATAACTGCTGCATTCAGAGTTGTTTGTTCCATTGAGAGTGAATGGGGCATCTGGAACTAGCTCATTTCTCATAAATATAGTTTTGTTGAGATTCAGCTGTAGACCTATCTTTCCACATTCTCAGTCAAAGTCAGCCAGCATTTGTGCCGCTTGGCCAATGTTTGGTGTTATCAGAAAGATGCCATGAGCGAAGCGGAGGTGGTATAGTTGCTGACCGTCTATCTTCACTCCCATTCCTTCCCATTCTAATTGTCGCATGATGTTCTCAAGGGTGGCACTGAAGAGTTTTGGTGAAATGGTATCACCCTGCCAAACCCCTCTTTTGACATTGGTGATCACTTTTTTGTATAATGTGAGATGCTGGTTGTGAATCCGTAATACAGCTCATGAAGGATCTTGATGTATTGGGTCAACATCTCCCTGTCCTTCATAAACTGTAAGACCAAGAGAACTGCCTTCCAATGTCCTGATGAATCTATCACATCTTCCAGAAAGGCAATGGAGAAGGTTATCCATGACTTCTACTCAGATCTCTTTGATAGCCACATCCACCTGCCCACATACCAAATTCCGCAGGATGGATATGATGTTCCCAACGTTCTCACTTCTGAAATCCGACATGCCGTTTCGTCGGTAAAGAAGGGAACAGCACCAGGCTCAGACAAAAATTTGACCCAAACACCTGAGGAATCTGCCTTCAGTACTCATCAATATACTGGCTTGGATCTTCACACGCTGTCGGGGAGCTCCACTGGGGTCCCTAACAGTGCCGGGAAGCGAGTTCCCTTCTACCTCCGAGCCCGGGCGAGGAACGGATGAAAACTCAGGAATCCGATGCAGTTTTAAAAGGGTTTACTTATCACAGGTTCAGGCATACAAATCAGCAAAGAGAAAAGCCCTGGTGCTTAGGATTCCAGGGCTAGAACCCTAGCCACGTGTAGGCCAAGATGGCGGCCACCACGTGTAAAGGCCCTGTAAAGAGGAGACAAAGACAAAACTCCCAAGAAGGGTGTGAGCTCACAAAGAGAGAGCCCAAAAAAGGAGCCGTGTGAGAGAGGAAGCAGGCTAGTATTAAACCCCTGGAACTCAGACCTCCCTCCCACTGTTATGGAAAGCAGGGAGGGTCAAATGCCCTCAGGTAATCTCTTCCAGCACCTCACCTAGGCCCTTTTTATATGCTAATGTCTTGAGCTAAGATCTGCCTGGAATTGCCTTTATAGGGTAGAGAAGGGGTTTCTGAGATGGCATGTCTCTGTACCAAAGACTAATACTAATGCCAGTTAAATATTTCTCCAAGCCTTCACAAGTCTCTTCTACTTCATGGTAGTTTTGTATTTTAGTTGCCTTTGAGTATATCAGGGAGCCATGCTTGTTTGCTTGGAGGCAAACAGCATTTCTCTCTGGTATAATTACTTAGGGATCCTACGTGGCCAGGCAAATATGCTGGTAAGATCTAGCTAGTAGCACGATGATTGTGGTAGCATGGGAGAATAGTTATACCAGCCAGTACAGAATACATGGTCAGATAAGACTGCCACATTTAGACTATCCCCTTATCTATGAAGTGACCTGCAGGAGGCAATCCAGGGCAGATGCAGAGGCCTAGGCTTTTAGGTGTCCTGCAACAACACGCTACCTGTCTGAATCAAGGTGCCCTCCCAATGGACAACCAGCAGGACAGTTCTACTGTTCACGAAGGGAGATATCCACGACATTGGCGGCTATTGCCCCATCTGCCTGTTATCTGTCATCTACAAGCTGTTCACTCGAGTCATCCTGAACAGGATTGGTAGAACATTAGATGAAGAACAACCATGCGAGCAAGCTGGCTTCCGAAAAGGATTCAGCACAACCGACCATATCCACATGGTAACCAAGCTCATTGAAGTTTGTAGGGAGTTCAAGATGACACTCTGTCTCACGTTCATTGATTTAAAGAAAGCCTTTGATTCTGTGGAGACTGAAGTGGTCATCGAAGTCCTAGCCAAACAGGGCATTCAAACCCAATACATCAAGATCAACAGATGACCTGAATAAATTCTTGCATATATATCAAGCCAACAAAACTAGAGCATAAGAGATATTTTTCAATCTTTGGAAATAGAGTAATGTCATGTGTTAGAAAGATAAAACTAAACTTTTCTCAGATGAGGGAAAGTCTATTATTGAACCAAAATTAACATAATTATCTAAAATTTTAGACATTCTATTATATAAATCATGAATTACATCATGGACATGTAAATTAATTATGATTTTTCTACTGCTCCATTTGGACATCCTTTATATAGTTGATGGAGTCATTAACATTAACCTGAATCTTTATTTTGTTTTAATATCTTTCTCCAATAAATAATATATGCCTTGAAAAAAAATCTTATGATAACCTATATATATTATTTTGTCAAGGAGGACCTTATTTATTTATATTTTTCAGGTCACTAAGAATAATTTATCTGTAAGATTCAAAATGAGAGAAGTTATGACTGCCATTATTCAAAATATTATCTTGTAAATGGCAAGTATTGATAAATATTGGATAAAGGAATGTAAGACAATGATATCATTAAATATTTGATAAATGAATACAGGGTAAATTATATCTTTGAGATCAAATGGGAAGATTTCTATCTTGTTCACTGAATTTTTTCCAGTCGAATTATGCATTTGTAGACCAAGATATCAGAATGGATATGATTGTTTGTAAGGAATTGTAACAATTCCTTTAAAAGTGTGGATTGACGTGGCTTAAGCAAACAATGAATATATTTAAAATATTTTTGATGAAACATAATATATTTTGACACACTGAAAAATATTTAGATACACTAAAGAAGCAAAATTAAAATAATTAACTTTAATATAATTTAACAATTATTTTAATTGTTAATATATTTTGCCTATTTAGGATATCTGCCAGTTTAGAATGTCTATTCTCTACTTTTTAAAACAAGCCCCATCTACATAAACACAATGTACTGTAGAAATAATATATCCATAAATGTCCTTGTTTCTGGCAACACTTAATGTAAAACAGGCTCAGTTATTTTGCACCACAAATGAGACAACTCAAGCAAAAATATGATTTGATAATTGTCAATCAGGTGACCATAGTGTTTACTATTTCCCTTCCAAATTTCTTTTAGAATGGCCATGAAATTACTGACTGCTTTTATATAATTATTACATACATTATCAAGTTAACTTGCTATAAGAGAATAGGAATTAAATGATTCCAGAATAAATTAGAAGCTGGATTCAAAATAAAAACCAGCAAGCTCTTCCAGGTGGGATATTAACCATATCTTGTCCTTCATCCAAGATCCTAAAATAAGACTCTTTCTCCGAAGTCTTTGACTCAGATTTGCAGATTAGATAAAAATGTGCCTCTAGTTAACCTTGGGGGTTGAATGGGAATGGAGGGGAGGGGTGGGAAGGGAGGTATACACCGTGCTGGTGGGAGCCATGCTGCAACTTTTTCTGCATGTCTTTCAAAACACCAATGAGATATCACCTCACACCACAGAAACTGGCCCATATCCAAAAGGTAAAAGCAACAAGTGCTGGCGTGGATGCGGGGAAAAGGGGACTCTCATACATTGTTGGTGGAAATGTCGACTTGTACAACCTTTCTGGAAAACAATATGGACATTCCTCCAAAGACTAGAAATTGAGCTCCCTTTTGACCCAGCCATACCACTCCTGGGAATATACCCTGGGAAGCCAAAAACACACAGCAGAAACACCATCTGCTCTTTTATTTTCATAGCAGCACTATTCACAATAGCCAGAACCTGGAAACAACCAGTATGCCTGAGAACAGATGACTGGATAAAGAAACTGGTACATCTACACAATGGAATACTATGCAGCTGTCAGGAAAAATGAAGTTATGAAGTTTGCCTATAAATGGATGGACATGGAAAGAATCATGTTGAGTTAAATTAGTCAGAAGGAAAGAGAGAGACATAGAATGACTGCATTTATTTGCATGACATAAATATAACCAGGTGATCTTACCAAAAGTGGAAATTACCACAAGAGTGTGGGAGTCAGAGGTTAGGTAAGATAGAGAAGGGAACATGTGTGAATAAATGTCAAGAGGTCTGATACCAACATAGAACTGAGCATTAAATACAGGCAAAAAATAGTATTCTAAATTGTAGTGCTTCATTTATAAGGGAAGTTTTTTAAAAAATGAAGTATTGCCTACAGACCCAAGCTACAAGTGAATTTATTAATTGCCACTAATCAGCAACCTAGCCTTTCTAGCAAAGTTCTCTTTTCTCTTCTATAAAAACTGCTGCTTGTGACAGGGCAGACAAGATAAATGGTGACTTTGAAGAGTTGAGTCTGCCATTTTCTAACCTGCTGGGTTGTTGTCAATAAATGTCTTTCTTGCTCTATCACTTTGCCTTTCAATAGATTAGATCTGTTCTTTAAAAGTGGCAGAGAAATCCATCTTTTGTAGACTGAGAAGTATAAATCTGAATTAAATTAAAGAGAATCTATTTCACAGAAAATTCTTAAAAACTGGATTTAATGTATTCTGTCAAGGATGTCTGAACTTTAGAGGACGGACTAAAGAACTTTAGAGGATGGAAATTATAAAATATAATTTCCAAAGGAATCTCTAGTTTGTGACTATAATACACATGCCTGCATTTTATCATTTTTAATTGGACATAAAATAGCCAACCTAATAAAGAAAATTCTATGCAAAAATTGTGAGTAAACAGATAAGCACTGCCTTGAATTCCTCCATATTTTACTTGAAAACTATGAGGGAATAGCAACTGTGTTTAAAATTTGAAAATTGGACTTTTGTAAATTCCATTGTTTGATGTTGCATATGATCAACTCAACTTAGCATCATATGAGATTTTGTTTTTAAAATATTTTAACTTATTATGGGATAATATAAAAACAACTTCAGATTGTTTTTCTAATTAATTTATGATGACTTAGTTTATATTTATTTATGCAACAATAATTGCTTTTATCCAATAACTGTTGATTCTAGAATGAGATAATAAAAGGCTTACGTTGAAATGAGTTTTATTAGAAAGGTAATTAGAAAATGATGATGAGAAAATGTTGTGGCCGTTTACGTACTCATAATTACTGACAATGATTCCTTAGCTTGCAATATTTTTGTTAGTGATTTAATGCCATTTGATTATTTGGAGAAACATTGAAAATATATAGAAAAGCAGTCCATAAACCTATATATGGAATTAATTACCAAAGTAATTTAGAAAAAAATACTACTACTACTTATCAAATAATAGATGGATATTTTATATAATATCTGTGGTTTTTTTTTTTTTTTTTGCTTTTTGGGTCACACACGGCAATGCTCATGGGCTATTCCTGGCTTGGCACTCAGGAATTACTCCTGGCAGTGCTCAGGGACCATATGGGATGACAAGGATCAAATCTGGGTGTGCCATGCAAATGCTCTATCCTCTGTACTATTTATCTGGCCCCCTAATTTCTGTTTTTTATAAACTTCAAGTGCCCCACTGTCGGGAGGTAGTTTTTTTTTTTTTTTTAGAAAGAAAGGGATTATCTCCAGCTAAAGCATCAACAGGCTGCAATGGAAGGTTATTTTTATTAAAGATGAACCAAGATCAACAGGCTGCAAAGCAAAATTATTGTTATTAAAGATGGACCATGTTCAACAGGCTGCAGAGCAAGATTATCATTATTAGACAAATGAACCAATCCGGGAGGTTTGAACAGTAGTTTGCAATTTAAAAATTAAAACTTTATATTGAAAGAAATTAGGTATTTTTAGACCTGTGTTGGAAGAAATTAGGTGTTTTGAGACCTGCTACCCATTTATAATTAATTTTTACTTAGGTGAATTGACTGATTTTTGAGTCTGCATCACTGTTTTCCAGTGGCTCTCCTTAAGACAGATTTAAGGTAAATAATGTCAAAGATACCTGTCTTTGTTGTTTCAGCAACCGATTTTGAAAGTTTTTTGAGCACATTTAACAATTAGCCATAACAGTTACCATAAATCATTCGCCAAAACTATCCATTTGCCAGAAGTCATTTGCCATAAATACCCAATCACATAACTTAATTGTCTGCAAAACTCCAGCCACGTAGGATGGAGCACAGACAAATAAATATCAGACAATTTAGTCCGGTTTGTCTCTGTGGAAAGCTATGGTGCACACGAAAGTGGCAGGCAACTCCAGATAGAGCCTAAAGCTCTTTTCCAGCTGAATTAAATAAAGATGCCACCAAGAAATCTGACCTTTCATTTCCTTAAACCAAAGGTCCGGGAAAACCTCTACCTTAAAATTAACAACTTGCTCTCCAGAACTTGCACTCAGCTCCTGTTGGGAGAGATGCAGTTTTTTATCATGAAAATCACAAGAGTTAGCACCAGAAAAGGCCAAAATAAAGAATAATCATGAGGAATGTAGAAGCTTCCAGAGCTTTGCGCTTTGACTATTAAATTGAGAACAGGAAGAACGAAAAGGCTTTTGAGATGTGAACGGGCTCGGGGAATTCTGTTCCTCCACTTGGTCCTCATCAGAGCTTGTAAGAACTCTGGGGAAACACTCAAATTGAGCATCCCTTTCCATCAAAGGGGAATCTTCACCAACTCGGGCAGATTTTCGGTTTGAGAGTCTGCCTCCTCCGGATGCTTTTATCGTCAAGCCTTAAAATCTGTTTATTAGATTTAATTTCATGACTCTCTGAAAGCCAAGCAGGAGTTACAAAAGTAGAGACTACTGCTATCACCTGAAAAAGCTGGTGAAGCCAGAACAAAGAAAAAATCTCCAAGAGATAACCCAATTTAACTCACGGTTTAAGTTCTCCTCCCAGCTTCAGGAAAAGTTCATCAGCATCTCAGTGGGACCTCCAGATGTGTAATGCCCACCCAGGGATGCCAGATGTCGGGGGAACTCCGCAGGGGTACCCGACAGTGGTACCCGACAGTGTCAGGACAGAAGTTCTCTTCTACCTCCGAGGACGCCGGGAGAATAGATGAGAACTCACCAGTCCGGTGCAGTTCCAAAAAGGCTTTTAATAGTACAAAAGCTCTTCCACAGCACTCTAATATAATGAACAAACTCTAGCTCTGGTCTGAACTTAGACCATACAAAAGAGCCTAAGTCTCCCACCACAGAGAGATGATCTCACCCGAGCTGAGTCCTACCTAGAAGAAGGAGCAAAAGGCCAAAGAGCAAAAAGCCAAAAGCCAAAAGGCCCAAAGTCAAAAGGTGAAGGGGACCTCAAGTCAGTCCCCTTATATACACCAAAGTAATCCAACCAGGAGGGTCATGTCAACAAAGAACTCTAAACAGACTGTAGTGCCACACCCTATTGCAGGTATAAACAAAGGTTATGCCAAGGTCTAATTCTTTCTACCAAGATTATCTCTTATGTAAAACACTGGAGCGAGGGGGTTGGTATAAAGTAATACATCTTAACTTCATGAGCTTCATGTAATCTAGATGGTACCCACAAGGTCCTTTTTATTATTATCTGCACCAGGGTGATTCTGAGTATCTTGTTCTCGTGTACTGAAAAGGTCACACTCGCCTGCTGAGAGCAAACTAGCATGATCCTTCCTATAGTCTTCCTATAGTCTCAGCCTAGCCAGGGTGGTAGTCTCCTGGTAAATTCTAACTGTCCCACGCTGGGTGCAGTGGGTATAAAGAGGAGCTGTGCCCAATCTAGAAAATATAGAAGTCTTAGTAGATGTATAAGTCAGAAGTTATTCAATCAAGGTGACTTCTGTAAGTGCCACACCCTCTAGCAGTGTTTACATAGAAGAGAGGTCTCATTAGAATGAACCTTGACTTAAATAGATTAAGCTGGGAGTGGGCAAAAAACAAAACTCCCAGAATAGCTAAACCTGTCCTCCAACACCCCACTTTTGCATTAAAAACTTTATTTTATTTTATTTTATTTTATTCATTTTTGGGCCATATCTGTCATTGTGCAGGACTTAAGCTTGATTCTGTGCTCGTGAATCATTCCTAGAAATTTTCAGGGTACCACATGTTTTCAGACAGGACAAAAAAATCAATTCATTATATTATATCTTTGTTCCCTGGAAACTTAATTTCAAATGCATTGTTTCATTCAGTAATCTCAAATAAATAATTTAATTTCTATCTCATGAGTTAGCTAAAACATTCTGATCTAGAGAACTATGTCTTTTTTGTAATTATCATATAGAAAATGTACAAGAATTCCACAGAAGGGTTGTAAAATCTGTCCTCAGCCTATTTAATTCCAAACACAGTTACTAGCTTGAAATTTGCTTTACTTCTTCAAGAAATTGTACCCACTGTTCACTCTTTGCTAGACATGCTTTTCCTTCTTTCTTGTCTAGAGAATGCGATTATATTATAATGATTTTTTTTTTTTTTGCTTTTTTGGGTCACACCCAGCAATGCTCAGGGGTTTCTCCTGGTTCTGCACTCAGGGATTACTCTTGGTAGTGCTTGGGTAACCATATGGGATGCCAAGGATCGAACCTGGGTCAGCTGCATGCAAGGCAAACACCCTACCCGCTGGGCTATCGCTCCAGCCCCTATATTCTAATGATTTACCAAAATGCTCGCAACTCCCAATGATTTTTTTTTCTTTTTGTGTCACAGATGGCAATACTCAGGGGTTACTTCTGGCTCTGTACTCAGGAATTGCTCCTGGTGGGCAGGAGTGATAGCACAGCACAGCTTTGCCTTCTGACAAAACTTCAGAAACGTAGAGGGCAGGGTGTGCCCACGCCTCTGGCATCCCCAGCCACCCTCAGTACCTGAAAATCCCACAACCCCTGCCCGGCACCCCCGCGGAGCCACTCCCCACCCCCACCCCCCCCCGGCCCACGCCCGGGGTCCCGCGCCGAAACCGCCCTCACACGCCACCTTCATGTACCTAAAACCCACCCGAACAACAGCCAGGGCGGCCCCGAACAACGGATCCTGGCAACCCCTCCCCTACCCCCCCCCCACACACCCAGATGGCCCACGCTCTGGGCCCGACACTCCCACACTCCCCAACCCCACCAAATTCGCCCAATCGCAGCCGCCTAAATATAAAAGTAATTCTTTTAATGCACTATTCCACAAAGTTTACGGGAAGAAAAAGAAAAATAAACCAAATTGAGGTGCGGATGGGGGGGTTGGGATGTAATGGGTTTGGGTGGAGGGAGGTTTGGAACACTGTAGATCCAAAACTCCACAAAGCATCTTTCAATTGTATGTCTAAAATGGTGTAATAATATTTGGGGGAAAATAATAAATTAAAAAAAAAAACTTCAGAAACAAACCTGAAAGGATAAACTCTGTCCTAGCTATTTAGACAAAAAATTTCATTAGAGGCCAGAGCAATAGCACAATGGGTAGGGTGTTTGCCTTGCATGCAGCTGACCCAAGTTCGATCCTTGGCATTCCATATGTCCCCAAGCACTACCAGGAGTAATTCCTGAGTACAGAGCCAGGAGCCTCTAAGCATTGCTGGGTGTGACTCAAAAAGCAAAAAAAAAAAAAAAAAAAGAATTACTCCTGGCGGTGCTCAGGGGACCATATGGGGTGCCGGGATCTAACTTGGGTTGGCCGCATGCAAGGCAAACACCCTACCCACTGTGCTATTGCTCTGGTCCCTAATGAAATTTTTTTGTCTAAATAGCTAGGACAGAGTTTATCCTTTCAGTTTTGTTTCTGACATTTTGTTTTAAAGTATGCTATAAAATAAATCACACCATAAACATTTGTTTATTTGCATTTCAGATTAATAATTTAAAATGTGTTCCTTCGGGCAGCAACTATTTTTTCTCAATATTGACATAGTTCCTTGTCAAATTCTTATGATATTTAGATAAGTGGAACCTAACTATTATGTTTCTTAAAAAATATGCCTACATTCTGGAATTTTTTATTCCTTTTTGCTTATTTCTTTTTGCTTTGGGGCCACGCCTGGCAGTGGTCTGCATCTATTACTGGATCAGTGCTTGAGGTCACTTTTTGCACATTGCACTTAGAAAACCATGTAATGACGGGGATAAAACCCAGGCTTCATATATTAGGCATGCACTTAGTCTCTTCACAGATCAATCTGTCTCTCATTTTCTTTTTTATTTGAACTGCTAGTGGGAAAAACTGTTTGAAAACTGATGGCATTCCAAAAAAAATTACAGCAAAAGTATTAGAATATTAGTAAAAAGTCAAAATTTCAATTAAAATAGTTTTTAATATTTTGAATAATAAATACAAGTTGAAAAATGATCCCAATGATTTTTTATTGCTGAATTGAAAGCACATGCTTAATTTTTTCAGGTACTTTAAACAGAAAATATGTAATTTTTAAATATTCCAATAAAAGGACCAAGGTAGAAATTAAAACAGTTCAAAGATCAAATACATGAAAATGGCATCTCCATATGCAATTCCTGGGGTGCACTTGAGTTTTGGGTACTTCATTCTAACAAACAAGAGCTTTTCAACTGTTTCCATTCTAAATTTGACATCTTATCTATCCAGAAAAGGACAGATCGCTGTCGTCAAACTTCCTGTGATCATTTAGTAAGTACTGTAGGCAACTGAAATGTAAAATGATTTCAATTGCCCTCATTCCTTGCTGCTTTTGCTACCATACAATCTCAATGCTTCTACTGTTACAGAAAAGTCTCAAGACTGCCACTGGGACTTTAAACCAAAGGAGCACATGTTTCTAAATTTCTGGGCTTTTTTTTTTTTTGTTTTATGTGTGGCTTCCATGCTTATCAGGTGGGAATGAAAAATTATTCAAAAAATAATATAATTCCTTAACCATATAATAACATTGTTCAGTGATACTGTTCATAAACTAAATAAATAGAGAAAGAAAATTTAGATTATTTGTCTCAGAAAATAGCCTAGGTCCACACAATCAATTCTAGTCATTTCCTGAGCAGGACAACATGGTTTTAAAATAAAACATGAGTTGAAATTGAAATCCATTTGGTAGCCTGACTTTGGAAGTAACAGGATGTTGTACCAGCTTATAAAATACTAATGCTTCCAGATTGGTTTTGCATAACATAATGGAAATTTTATAAATTTATAAATTTTATTAATGGTATTAATTAATTGGGAGTATATGTTTTTTCTGTAGAGGTCTGGTTTTGACCCCTTGAACATTATTCCCTCCCAAGTACTGACAGTTATGACCTTGAGCAATTAGTCAAGAATTTTTAAAATTTAGTGACGGTAAAAATTTTTAATTTTTGTGACTTGGTAAAAAGTAAAACCTAATGTATCCAAATCCAAAGTGTAGAATAAGGACTTCCTTTCATTCCCTATTGTAAACTAGATAACTATGCAATTTTATATGTTTTATTTTTTAAATTATTTTTTGTTTTTAATTTTTTTTGTCTTTATTGGGTCACACCTGGTAATACTAAGGGTTACTCCTGACTCTGCAGTCAGGAATTACTCCTGGTGGTGCTTGGGGAACCATATGGGATGCCAAGGATTGAACCTGGGTCAACTGCATGCAAGGCGAGTGCCCTACCCGCTGTACTATCACTTTGACCCCTGATATTTTTGCTTTTTATTGAATCACCATGCAATGGACAATTACAAAAGCTGTTCATGATTGAGTTTCAGTCATATAGCATTCCAACAGTCACATTTCCCAACACCAATATGCCCATTTTCCCTTACCCCCACCCTCATAACTTGCCTCTGTGGTAGTATGGTAGGCACTCTCATTCTTTCTCTCTCTCTCTCTCTCTCTCTCTCTCTCTCTCACATCTCTCTCTTTCTCGTTCTCTGTCTCTCTCACACACATATACATATACTCCTCCTTTTCTCTCCTTTTGTGCATTCTGATTTGCAATACAGACAACAGTGCAGTTTTAAAGGAACCATTTAGGTGGAGTTATTCTGTGAAATTTGTTTTTTACCCCTTGCAAAAGTATGTCAATAAATGCCGTACAATAACCAAAGCCAGCTTTTCAATGACTCCGCATATTCAAATGCCCAGTTTGCAGCTATAATATAAATGTTAGTGTGGGCATCAAGTGTACTTACCAGCCCAGCGTTCATCACACACAGTAAAGAGAGTGGTTTTGTTGGCTAAACCAGGGAGCATCGTGCTACACTCCATGACAATGGCCTGAGGAATCATTATAATGCAGGAGACAATCCAGATGATGACAATGCTGTTCCGGGGCCCGCTTTGCCGTGCTCTTAAACATCAAAGGGTGACAGATTGCATACCACCTATCCAAGGCAATGCAGCTCAGGGTGAGGACAGATACTGACACTGACACGGTCTGAGGAAAAAGAACACAGTGCAAAGAAACAACAGGTGGGAAATGGATTGATCCTAATACTTTTCCATATTAGAAAAGCAGTCACACAGATAGCAAGATAAAGTGGCGCACAAAGCATTTCACACCAATGCTTCCCACTTTAAAAGCAGCCAAAGGTATTACAAATTATATAGGAAAAAAATTACATATGTTTTCTGTTAAATGTGAACAGGTGCTATGAAGCTACAGCAATCTGTATGGCAAACATTTTAACCTATGACATGGCATTCTTTGAATAATTACTAACTATATTTCTCTTTCTACTATTCCATTGACAGAGTTTTAAATTATGTTTTCAAATGAAATAAAAGGACACTGATTTTTCTTTTGATTTTTGTTTTGAAGGGAAATTTTCTTTTTACTTATAGAGAATAATATGTCATGCCATTCCTTTAAAGTGCCATATATGTATTTATTATTATTATTATTATTTTTTTTTTTGGGTTACACCCGGCGATGCTCAGGGTTTCTCCTGGCTCTGCACTCAAGAATCACTCCTGGCGGTGCTCAGGGGACCATATGGGATGCCGGGGATCGAACCCTGGCCGGCATGGGCCTGCCGCGTGCAAGGCAAACGCCCTACCCGCTGGGCTATCACTCCGCCCCGAGTGTCATATATGTATTTTCTGCAAGAGAATTTAATTAGCACTGTTCTGGTTTTGTTTTGTGTCTTGGGCCACAATTGACTGATGCTCAGGAATCACCCCTGGCAGTACTTAGAGGGATAAATCGAGAATCAGGGGTGCAACAGTGTGCAAGACAAGTGCCTTACCTGTTGCACTCTCTGGTTCCAGTGCAGTTTTGTAAATGAGGTTACTACCATTTTTACAACACCATTTATGTAACAGGAGTTCAGCTTCACACTTCTTCAAATGTATGTTACTATACCATAATCACCACCAAATTACCAATATTCCTCAACTGCAGTCCACTGTGGCTTTGAAGGATCAGGATGTCTATCCAAATTTTCAAATCACAAAGACTATTTGGATATCAGTTTAGTTCAAATACACAGCACTTACATTAAAAGTGAATGCTCTAGATAGGTTGTTTGGTCATAACTGGCTTATTGCTAATAACATTTATCCTTAATTTTTTATTATATATCACTGTGAGATAGACATTTACAAAACTCTTCATGATTAGGTTTCAGTCATACAATGTTGCAGCACTCATCTCTCCACCAGTGCACACTTCCCAACACCCTTGTCCCCAGTTTCCCCCCCTATCCCTAGCCCACCCTACACCTGCCTCTATGGCATGCCCTTTTCTCTCTCTCTCTCTCTCTCTCTCTTATTTTACACGTTGTGGTTTGCAATACATACACTTGAGTGGTTATCATGTATGTCCCTTTATCTACTTTCAATACTCAGTTCTAGCCTAGCATTACCATATCTGATTATTATTGACAGGCTGATCCCTTCTTTATCTTACTTAAATTCTGCTCCCCACACATTTGTGGTAGATTCTTACTCTTGGCATATCCTCCAAAGTCCTATTTGCCTAGTTATTGATATTAGTCTATAATATATGTATATATATGCATATATATACATATATATGTTCATTCGTGTGATATAAGGGATATATATATTCAGTTCATTCGTGTGATATAAGGGATATATATATATTCAGTTCATTCGTGTGATATAAGGGATATATATATATATATATATATATATATATCCCTATATATATATCCCTTATATCACACGAATGAACTGAATGCAGGCATTCCATATCTGTCCTTTCTCTAAAAAATCAATTCACATAGAATACCACAAATAATACTTTATCTTGGAATTTTAAGGATTGTAAAGAGAGGTGTTAATCATGTCTATGCACATCAGTTTATTTATGTTTAATGTATTCACCTATATTGGAGAGCCATTATTTTAATACTATTCTCAAGATTTCCCCTTTTAAAAGGACACCTATTTTCATTTCAGTGAGTTATATTACAATCTAAAAATTATATCAGTTCTAATAATCTGGATTAATTATTTTATTTATTTAGCACCTGAACTTTCTATTGGAGCAAAGTCCTACAGCAAGAAAAGCTTGATGTACATCCTACAACTCTGCCTTTAAAAGTTGGCATAACATTTGCTAATCTTAATACATATTTTGTGAATTAATGAATAAACTTAGTCACAAAGGTCAACCAAAAGTAATATATATGTTCCATTAATATTTCTCATTTTCTCTCTGTTAGCTATATTGATTTTACAATATGTATCAGAGCCAGTATTGGTGCAAATATGTGAAAGGGGTCAAACAGCCAGTTAGTAAAGCAGACAGGATGCTTCTGGGAGGAGTTTGGATGATCTATTTATTCTCACTCTCTGCCACAGCTACCTGTGCAAGATTGTGTCATTCTCTTAAAACAGTAGGGCTTGAAAAATGGCAGAAATAGTGAGTTTTTCTATAGAACTGAGGGATGGTTAAGAAAGATAATAGGTCTTTAGTGGACAGAAGCTGGCACTCTGGAACTGGGTATGGTGTTGGAACGATATGTGCATAAAACATTCATTAAGAGTACTGATATCAGGGCTGGCACGATAGCACAGCAGGTAGGGTGTTTGCCTTGCATGTGGCCAACCGGGGTTTGATCCCCAGCATCCCATATGATCCCCAAACACTGTCAGGAGTAAGTCCTGGGTGCACAGCTAGGAGTAACCCCCTGAGCATTGCCGGTGTGACCCAAAAAGAAAAAAAGAGTACTGAAATCACAGTAAGTCAATATAAATGGGGTGTGGGTGGGAGAGAGAGAGAGAGAGAGAGAGAGAGAGAGAGAGAGAGAGAGAGAGAGAGATAAGGCAATTGTCTTGCATGTTACAGATTCAGGTTTGATCCCAGGCACTGCATATTAGACCCCAAACACCTCTGGGAGTGAATTCTGAATGCAGTTAGGAGTAAACAATGAACAGCACTCTGTTTGGACCAACATAAAAATATATTTTAAAAAAGTAGAAAAAGTAAAAAGATTGGGAGATTTCTAGTCCTAGTATGTATCTGTATACGTGTGTCAGCCTATGTTCTGCAAATGAGTGAAAAAACAAGACAAATGTCTATTTAGTTCTGATTCTTTATATTTTTCCTAATAAACACAGCAGAACATCATAGTTGATATTGCATAGTCAGATTTCATAGGTATGAATTCTTTCCTACTAAGTTTGTGACCTAGGGTAAGATAAGACAGTTGATCATTACATTTCTTCTTCTCATATAGCCACCACAAACACCTGCTTTAATTTCTGTTTTTGGACCATACCAGCTATACTAAAAGTTTTCTTCTGATTTTGTGTTTAGAGTTATCACCCCTGGCAGTACTTAGGAGACCATATATGGTTTTGGGTATCAAAAATGGCTCTGACTGCATATAAAGCAAACATACAATTAATCCTTGATCTCTGTACTATTTCTCCAGTCCATGTTTCATCTTTTTTTACTTGTTAAGTATAGATAATTGCATCCAATCATGCCATTATTGGGAGAGACAATCATTTATATGCACACTATATAACACCTAGTGCAAGTTGGCTTGTAACGTCTGTGCATTTTCTATTACTCCTGATTAAGACAATGATGATAGTTATATTTTTTTTCAATTTCCAGATCTTTAGTTTTATTGTTCAGGGACGGGGCACACTAAGCTTTGTTTAGGACTTATCCCTATCTCTGTGCTCAGGGATCACTCCTGGCAGGCTCATGGGACCATATGTGGTCCCAGGGGTTGAAACCATGTGGGCTACATGCAAGGCAATGTTGTGCTACTCTCTGATACGGAATTTCTAGTGTTAAATAGGAACTGATCACTTTTCAGTGAATAACAGTTACAGAAATTAAAAGTAAGCCCTAATTAAAGGTAAACCCTATGCTAAACCATAGAGATTAGTTTAATTTTAAGTACAACACTAAACTTTACCAGTGTAGACTTAGGCTGGTTTTTAACTGCTGGCTATTATTTAATGCTGAGAGTACCTCACCCACATGGCAGAGCCTGGCAAGCTACCCGTGTCTTATTCACTATGCCAAAAATAATAACAATAATAGACCTCATACCCATGACCAGAATGAATGGCTCTTCATGTTTCTGGAGTGAGCAGATGCCCTTGGGCTACATTAGCCAGTCACAGGGATGAATGGGAGACGTTATTGGTGTCCGCTAGAGCAAATTGATGAACAATGGGAAGACAAGTGATGAAAGTGATTATTTAATGCTAGCTTAGAGTATACTCAAGTCTTGAATCAATTTTATTTTCCGCTAAACCTCCATTCTTCTCTGTAAAAAAATCTGAACATCTTGGAATTCTCAGCACCATGACTAGTTCCAGGGATATTAACTGTGGAAGTGTATACAATTAACCTACCATGGTTTCTGGACCAGGGATATATTGACTCAATCCAGTAATTAGAAGTGCAACATGTTCAATACTTAGCAATTTATTTTTATGAACTTTAATCATAGTTCAAATTTGAAAGACTTTTCTAGTATTTCCTTCTTCTACTGAATATGATGATCAACAGTAACAGTTTGATTAAAGGATCACAGATATATTATAAAGGTTAAAGCTCTTGCCTTGCAAGGGTCCTATTCTGGTTCAATATCTGGTAGTACACAATGGTTCCTAGAGTGGCTTGGATAATTCCTGGCAACACAGGGTCTAACAGACTCTGCATCTCCAGGCTCTTGCACTGAACTGTCAGTTTGTAGCTAAACCACACCTTGTACAGAACCACCCTACCTCTTTAGGATTAAGCACACATCCTGCCTTAATCCCCTACCTTAATCCCTTGTTTTAATCTGTTCTCTCACCCCACCATACCACCTGAATTGGCTGATAAAAAGTTCCCACCCTACTTTCCCCAATTTAAATATCCCTGGTTGACCTAATAAAGGAAGCTGTTCCCCAAAGTGGTTAGTGGACACTTCTTTGTCGGTACTCTATTTGACCTACCTTGAGGGTGCTTTACTTAACTTTTCTCATGGGTATTCTCTTTGCTCAAGATCCAACTTCACCAACAACATCAGCATCTCTGACAAGCCACATCAACAGTTCCTAGAGTGCCTTGGATAATTCCTGGCAAAGCAGGGCCTAACTGGCATTACATCCCCAGCTCTTGTACAGAACTCTGTTGGCTAAGAATCACTATTAGCTCATGAGCACTACTTAGAAGGTATCTTCCCATCCCCCAAATAAAACAGTTCAGTTCAATAGGTACCAGCCTGCATCAACAATGAATCAAAATCCAAAACCTGTGGCATATATGGCAACATGAAAGAATATGCAGATTTAGTTAAACAATAAAGTACTTTGAATAATTTCTTAGCAATCACGGTTTTAATATGCATGTTTGACAGGAAAAAAAATCCCTGGTATGTAATGGTATATAATATAAAAGTCACTGGTATACAAAAAGTACCAAAGGTATAAGGTTTCTTTGGGAGGGTAGAAAACTACATCTTATGTAAATAAGTAATTACAATTAGGACCTTAGTATATATAGCCTTTCACTTCTAGGAGTGTGCTTCCTGAAAGTCCTTCTAATTTAAATTTTGACATTAGATAAATTTACTTTGTGAGTAAATAATTTCTAAAACAAATCTGGTTAGGACAATCAATCTAGTTATTAGTTATGAAGACTGCAGTAACATTAGTGTCTGTTGTCAGAAGTGAATCTTTCATCCATACTATAGTCTAGTCAGACCGGGACTTTTCTTTGCTAAAAGAAAAGTGCTGTTCTATGCTAGCATATAGGTATGACTAGCACTAATCGTACCTCATGGTACTTCAGATGTTCATGAGATATAGAAATGGAATATTATAACATCACGTGTTGAGTGGTAGATACAAATAAATTGGAAGATGAGGTAGTATGACCAAGACAGTGGGTTCCAGAATCCGCTTAGTTGGCTTTTATTCTTTTTTCTAGTAATTCCCATACAGAGACTTTTCATCAGAGAAAAGAGAAAATAAATAGAAAGGAAGGTCACTCTAAAAATAAAAGTAGTCAAACGTTTCCAAGAAATTTATAATTATTTGGCAATAGTCAAAGATGTTAATGGTCTTTGACTTGTGAAATTATAAAGATACAAAGAATATTTTAATGCTTTTTAGCATTAAAAAGCATATTTTCGGTATCATGGTAGCTCACTCATAAATTTAAAGGTTATTCTTAGCAAGATAGTATACACATAAAACTAGTAGATATCAAAATGATATTTAATACATTTAAATAACCTTAAATTTTATCTTAGAATTATGTAATAGGTGTCTAAATATTTAAGAGGATATGGGTACCATGCCAGGGTCAAAAGTCAAAGATTTTTTAGAATACAGCTGGGGAGGGAGAAGATCACTCAGGTTTGAATGATTATTGTCCATTGATTCTGTTTGTTACATTGAGGAAAATTCTATGGCATGAGCACTGTCACTGTCACTGTCTTCCTGTTCATCATCGATTTGCTCGAGTGGGCCCCAGTAACATCTCCATATGTCCTGTCTCATGATAGTAGAGCCCAAGGGCATCTGCTTGCTCCAGGAACATAAAGAGCCTCAATCCATTCCGGAATGAGGTCTATAATTGTTACTGGTATTTGGCATATCAAATACAACACGGGTAGCTTGCCAGGCTCTTCCGTGCAGGTAGCATACTCTTGTAGTCATCTCTAAGTCCAGCATTTATTGATGAACCATAGGGCCACAAGCGGCCGCCGAGTTGGGCTGTGATAGGCTGGTCTGCTGGGTGGAGTTCTGACGAGAGGGAAGTCGGATGTGGAAAAAGGAGGCCCTCATGGAGTGGGGCGTCGTCTGGCTTGTTGTGAGGCTCTGCTGGGGTGGCGGGCCAGGGGTAGAACCCGCCATCCCTCCGGGGCACCTCTTAAGCGGCTGGGAACAGGGAGAGCCAGTAGCAGCTCTGCCCCATGTCTGTGAGTCTCATGAGCACCCCTCTGAGCTCATGAGCATGAGCACTAAATCTTGAAATAATTTGAAAATATTAACCTTACCAGTACACTAATGTTTGTGCAATCATACATGTTCATCTGAAAGGAATGATTAATGAAGGAATTACTGATTCTAGCACTTTTCATCTGACTCAGATCTAATAGTTACTCAGGGTTTTCTCAATGGTCTATGAAGGAAAATGGCCAATGAAGGATTTGACTAAATAAAACACTGCTTACAGAGTAGACAGAATCTATCATGACATTAAGATTTTCCTACTATAGTATAACTTGTTAGTAAGGTATGGTATGCAAAGCAATACCATTAACAACTCTGAAAGGTCTGTTTGTGAGTACTGGTAGCAGAGTTTTGAATACTGAGTGTCTAAGGCAATGTCACTGCATTAGACCAGGACTATACCTACTACCCAACCACCTTGATCACCCTTACCAACCACTCCTCATGAAGGGAAATATATTGTCTTATAAGAAAGAATGAAATAGTAGTGTTTAGCTGAAGGAAATGTCTGGGAATCTTGAAACTTAATCTTGAAGCTCAATGAATTCCCCAAGTTCAAAATTTCCTCCTGGGTATTTATTACTATCAAGAGAAATAAAGAGCAATCTGGAATTATCAAAGAAATAATGAAATGTTAGACTTCCTGTTATTATGATTTTCCCAGTGTCTTCATGCAGATATCATGTGACACATTTATTACTGAAATATTTCTGTGACATTTTCTCTACTGCTCAAAGTACTGTTCTCTAAAAAGTTATTTTTTTCTCTAAAAATATTTAAAAATATGCTCTTACTTTATAACTTTCATATATTTGAGCCATCTGAAACAAATTAACCTTATAGCTAAACTGAAAGTTTATAGTGAAGCTTATATCTTCAAGGGTAGTTTCCATTTACCATCTTATCAATTATGTTTGACCTTAAGAAATTATTCCTTCTTTAGGAGAGAAATGAAAAAATATCAAGATTAAATATTTTGTAACTGTTAAAGTCCATGATAATGTAATTATCAAGGCTGGCACCATAGCACAGAAGGTAGGGTGTTTGCCTTGTGTGCAGCCAACCCAGGTTAGATGCCGGGGGCATCCCATATGGTACCCTGAGCACTGCCAGGGGTAATTCCTGAGCAAAGAGTCAGGAGAAACCCCTGTGCATTGCAGGTTGTGACCCCAAAAAAGCAAAAACAAAAATAATAATTATTAAATACATTTTTAATATTAGGCTAATTGTTACCTCTATTAAAACATTTTTCCATTAAAATTCATTTAAGACAACAGAAAACTTGAGAGGGAGTTACAGAGAATTCCCATATACCAACATCACTCAACAAGTGGTACTTCTTTTCTATTACAGTTAATGATCCTATATTGATATGTCATAATCATATATCTATATGATATATAATATTTATATCATACATCTATAGTTTGAATTAAAATTTACTCTTGGTATTGCACATTTATTTTTTGGTAGTGGGCAACTCTCAGTGTTAAGGGCTTGCTACTGGCTCTTTGCGCAAGGATCACTCCTGGAAACACTTGGTGAAACAAAAGGGGAGCCAAGGATTACAAATTCCCTGCCTGCTGAAGTATTTTCCCAGTATTGGTACCGTTACCTGGTATCTAGTTCCTAGTTCTGGTACCTGGTAAGGGGTGTTATACATTCTATAGACAAATTCATAAGAAAATATATATCCCTTCATAATGCCATCACATTTACACTACTTTCTAACCCTTTCATCTTCTTCTGCATTCCTCCCAAGCCCTGGAAACCACTTTTTAGTATTTTCCATAGTTTCATCCTTTCTAGAATCATTAGAATCATATAGATTTCTAATATTGGTAAATTTAGCTGAATAAGATGCATTTAAAATTCTATCAGAAATGGAGAGATAGTATAGTTGGTAAGGCACTTGTCTTGCATGTCCCTAACCTAAATTTGATCACTGATACCTCAGATGGTCTCCTATGCCCTGTCAGGAGTGATCCTTGAGTGCCACTGGGTATGGCTCAAATTAAAAAAAAAATTCTACCATATGTTTCCAAGTTTTATAGCTTTAGTAATAACTAATAATCTATGCCTGGTTATGCCACAGTTTGTCTGCTCATTCACTTATTGTGGAGTATCTTGTCTATATTAATTTCTTGGCTTTTATAAAGAAAGTCATCATAAATGTCCATATATAGGTTTAAGTGTGATCATTAGTTTTCAACTCTTATAGATATATTTCGAGAAATAGGATTGTTGAAACATAAGGATGGTGTTCTCTTTAACCTTATATGAAACTAGCAAATTCTCTTCTAAACTACATGTACTATTTTGCAATTGCCACTAGCAATAAATGATAATTAACTGTCCACATTGTTACCTGATTTGGTATTTCAAAGATTTTACCTCTTTTGTCATTGTACCTGAAGAGTGATAACATACTAAAGATGTTGTAGTTTTATTATCTTATGTAATCTTCTATTCCTAATAGTTTTATATTTAGACCAATTTTAAGCTAAGTTTTGTGAACTTTAAGCTAAGTTAGGTCCATGTTCAGAGTATATTTTTTTGCAAATCAATATCTAATTGTTCTATGTCCCCAACTTCTTGTGAAAATATTTTCATTTCATCTAAATATGATTTCCATCTGGGTGTCTAGTTTAAATAAAGATGGGGATGGAAGGAGAACATTTTAAAGATGTGAATATGGACAGGTTACCATGTCACTCACTGTGTAATTATAAAAGAAATATGTGTTTTTGAGGACCGTGAATTCGATGACAAATATTGGAAGTTTTTCAAAGATTTTAGAAATATTAGAATATCAGTCATGAGTCTACTTTTTATAAAAGTATTCTTAATATTTTGTATGGAAATGTTATAGAAGTCTTCTTTTACTACTATAAACAAAATCTATAATAATGATTGATTAAATGATTTATTGAAAACATGCAATGAATTTGTAAGATCCTGATTTACTCATATGGAACTAAATTAGTCAAATAAGCACTTTAGCTATCATTAACGAAGATCATTACTCTTTGTATATAAGGGACTCATAATCAGTGAATATAGAACAGAAATTCCAAACATGAAATTTTGTTCATAACTTGCATGAAAATTTGTTCGCTGTTATGCTTTGATTCCACATCTCTCAAATTCTCAGTGTACAATGAAATATCCAATAAAACAGGTAGATTTTGATCATGTGTCCTGGAAAAAACTCAGTATTTGTGAAAAGTCCTTACTTTACAAATGGAAAATGAGAAATCAAAGAAGTGAATAGTTTGAGAACCATCTAGCAGTGACTTGAAGACTCCTACTTTATTTAAATTCTTTTTCCCCTTCTCTGGTGTTGTTGTAATAGCTAGGCACAGTGGCAGGGGTAGAATCACACATCTTGACTATGGTCTTGTCAAGATTGATTCAACCAATCTTGATACTTGGTTGTAGTGAGTGCATATTTGACTCCGATGCATGCACTAAGTATTCATCTAGAATAGCATCCAGAGTAGCATTCCATTAGTTCATAGACAATACTAATTGTAATTCTCACTGGGTATTGCTGTAGTGCTTACACAGAATGCTGTCTAGGGTATTACATTACTAGCCACAGTGTTTCTAGATCTTTTGTGTGGTGCTACTAGGACCACCCACTATGGTTGTGGTGGCTGACAAACATCTGACTATTGTACTGCACATTGTACATTCCGTTGTATCACTAGAGGTCCCAAGTAGCAGAGATGCAAGGATTTTTTTTTTTGCCTATCAGCAAGGGGGACCAAACTCATGGCTTCAAACTCAACGTAGGCTCCTCTACCACTAATCATATCCCAGACCATCTATTGCTTTTTATATACCCAGAACTTACCTCCCTAAAATGTCTCAGGCATTATTTTCCCTAATTTGACTAATTTCTTCATGCTTCCTTTATTTTTTTTTTGACTTGTGGGTGACACCTGAAACACTGAGGGGTTACTCCTGGCTCTGCACTCCATAATTATTTCCGGCATTGTTCAGGGAACCCTATGGGATGCCAGGGATTGAACCTCAGTTGGCTGCATGCAAGACAAATACCCACTGGACTATCGCTCCAGACCCATATTTCCTTCTTAGAATGTATTTAATTTACCAGAGAACCAGTACTGGTAAATTTAGTTAAACCTATAACTGAAAATAGGTTTTTCTGTTAGCCACTATATTTGAACCCGAAAATGGTGAGCAAAGTTACCTGTAAATAGGGAATCACTTTGCAGAGGGACTGTCCAAAGAACCAGGTCTCAGTGATATCCACAACCAGAGTGGCTGGAAGGCAGGTGATGGTCACAAGCACGTCAGCCAGAGAAAGGTTGACTATGAAGTAGTTGGTTACTGTCCTCATATGGTGGTTTTTCCACACTGCCACACAAACTAATTTGGAAAGAAAAGGAACAATAAGTTATCTTGGTTAAATATCTTTTCCAACATTAATATGTTAAGAGCCTTTAGAAGGTAAGTCTTTGGGATGAGATTAGCTCTTGGAGGTCAAAAAGCAGAATGAAATAATGCTATAAAAGGTCTATAGATATGCACCAAGAAGCAGACCCTCTCCAGAAAACAAATCTATCAGTATCTTATCTAGGACTTTTCATCTCCCAGAACTGTGAAAGTTAATTTCGATGTTTCTAAGCAGCCCAGTCTATGGTATTCTGTATTGTAATCTCAACAGACTGGTAGTGTATGAATAATATAAGTATGGACAGACATTCTTCTAAGGTCCTCAATTTTGATCTTTTCATAAAGATGTTTGTCTTCCTTTGCATTTTTTTGTTTTTTGCTTTTTTGGGTCACAGACGGAAATTCTCAGGGACTACCCCTGGCTCTGCACTCAGAAATTATTCCTGGCAGTGCTTGGGGACCATATGGGATGCCAGGGGTCGAACCAGGGTCTGATTGCATGCAAAGCCCTACCCTGCTGGGCTATTGCTCCAGCCCGTCTTCCTTTTTTAAAAATGAAGAAGTTCTAACAAAGTACTCATAAATTCTACAAAATCACCCTTCTCTCTTTTACTCTTGATAGCTTCTTTTACTCTTGATGGCTCCTGCCCCTCGAGGTGCTGCAACTGTGGCTGTGGTGCCCAGCTGCATTGGCAGGTGGCAGACAGGAGACAGACTTGTCTACACCCAGGGCTCTGCCCTGTGGGCCCTGGATGGTTGATGGTCTGACATAGAAAAAGACTGGGCCCCCTTGGGATGAACCCAGAACTATGGCAGAGCCTGGCAAGCTCCCCCATGGTGTATTCAATATGCCAAAAAGCAGTAACAATAATGGACCTCATCCCCAATGAATGGAGATGTTACTGGTGCCTACTCAAGCAAATCGATGAACAATGGGAAGACAAGTAACAAGTGACAAGTGGCTTCTAAATATCACCTATGACCAAACATTATTTCAGAGTCTGACTTCCTCATTGACTTAATACACTGCCAAGTTTAAAAGTTGTGCTGTCTTACAAAGTAGTTTTTTACAGAGAGAACTTGAATTTTCTCCATGATTCACTGTCCTCCCCTGTCTGGTGTATCCAAAGATTACATAATCACTGGCTTCTGAATTACATAGGTGTAAGTACTGCTACCTTTATCTATTGTGGATTTACTTCATTGAAAGTGACTATGATTTTGCTGAAGGTATCATTAATCTGTCACTGCTGTCATCCATGCACCCAAATGATGCAGTGATTAGTAACCTTATACAGTGAAGAGAGAGATAAAAGCACATTTTGTTAAGTGTAAGACACTGAATGAGGATTTCTTATTGACAATTATGTTTCATTTATTAAGAGTTTTATCTTCTGGAAAAGGCTTTTACTGACTCTGAAGCTGAAATTACCCTCTAGTCACTATCAGGGGATCATTTAATAAATTACTTAAATCTTTAAGAAATTTGGAAAACTTAAAATTTCCCTTTAGAACCCATATACTAGTACCCAAAGGTACTTGTGTTTTTTGCTTTATAGATTGTAGTTCTTACTATTTGAAAATAATATTTATGATTTGCATCACAGACCCTTAAACACACACAAAGATGCATTCTTTTCCTTTTAGATTGTAGTTCTTACTATTGGAAAATAATTAATAATATTTTTTAATATATGTTATTATATTATGTCATCATCACTTAAACACACACCCAGACACTTAAACACACATACACACACACACTCACACATCTGCTTCAATAGTTAATGAAAACATTAACAAAATTTATTACCTTGTAAATACATACATAGTAAAGAATTTGAATGTTACAACTTTGTATCTAGAAAAGAAAGGTAGACTTTACAAACTCAAATTGGTTATATTGACTCTCAGTTATTTGTGAAATGGAGAAGGAAAATTATAGGAAGTGATACTGCATTATGTTTAAAGATGAAAGCAATGTCTTCACCAACATTTATTAGTTGCTGTGTGTCCTGCCCTTTTCTGCTGCAATATAAACAAGTAAACAACTGAATCTTCATCATAGCACTATGAAGTGGATATTATTATAATTCATTTTTAAACTTGGGTTTGGGGATACTGAGAGAAATTTAGGAAGATTTTGTATGGAAAAATTACTAAGAAGCTTTGATATAATTTCTCTACCCTTTGCTATTCGTTATCCCTTGATTGAAAGAATATGAAAGGAGAGCAGCTAAATTCTAATGACTTTTATATAGGCTCTTAAGATCTTTTGAGTTAGAACTCACTCTAACTTCAATGTCTGATGCAAAAATCATCCTGCAATATTCCAGATTCACCCAGTAGAACATTACTATTAAATTTTTTTGAAAAACTATGGCATTTAATTTTATATATGTGCTTATGCTAAAATCTATATATTTTCCTATTTTGCTCTAGGTTTAGCTGTACTATATTTATTTAATTAGTATAAATATAATTATATTAGGAGATAAGCATGTATTATGCTGTGTTTCAAATGTTCATTGATATGTTTTCAACTTGAAATCTATAGAATTATCTAATGGATTTACATCAAGTTTTATTTATTTTTTAATGTGGAGTTAAGGGATGAAACTCAGTGTCTCCTATAAGCAAATTGAAGTATATCCCCAATCACACACAGTTGCTCTTTCCTTCCTTCCTTCCTTCCTTCCTTCCTTCCTTCCTTCCTTCCTTCCTTCCTTCCTTCCTTCCTTCCTTCCTTCCTTCCTTCCTTCCTTCCTTCCTTCCTTCCTTCCCTCCTTCTCCCTCCCTCCCTCCCTCCCTCCCTCCCTCCCTCCCTCCCTCCCTCTCTCTCCCTCCCTCCTTCCTTCCTTCCTTCCTTTTTCATTAATTTCATTAAACATATTTCACTCATACCTCCAACATTATCGTCCTCCCATCTCCCCTACTCTTCAGGTAACTTCAACTATCAAGAATTTCTTGTTCATGTTTTGTTGATTTTCATTTCCAGTTTATTTCCAATAATTTGTTCTATTTTTTCCTAGAACTCAAAGAACTTTATTTTTCTACATCATGTCTATTTAGATATCTATAACTGTCATACACTGAGTTGAGAGACTCACAGACATGGGGCAGAGGCGCTACTGACTCTCCCTATCCCAGCAGCTCACGAGGCGCCCAGTAGGGATGGCGGGTTCTATCCCTGGCCCGCCATGCCAGCAGAGCCTTGCAACAAGCCAGACGATCCCCCACTCCATGAGGGCCTCCATTTTCCACATCCCTCTCGTCAGAACTCCACCCAGCAGACCAGCCTATCATAGTCTGGCTCATGAGGCCGCTTGCGGCCATGTGGTTCATCAATAAATGCTGGATTTAGAGATGACTACAAGAGTATGCTACCCGCACAGCAGAGCCTGGCAAGCTACCCGTGTCGTATTTGATATGCCAAATACCAGAAACAATTTTAGACCTCATTCCCATGACCTCATGGAATGGTTTGAGGCTCTTTATGTTCCTGGAGCAAGCAGGTGCCCTTGGGCTCTACTAGCATGAGACAGGTCATATGGAGAGTTACTGGTGCCCGCTCGAGCAAATCGATGATGAACGTGAAGACAGTAATACAGTGATACAGTGATACATTGAACATCTGAAAACAATACAAATTGATTGTTCCATAGACTCCAGAGGCTAGAAGTCCAAAACAAAGGTGTGAGCAGCGCTGTGGTTCTGAAAATTATAGCATGTTCCTCCAAATTCTTGCTCTTCTCTTCCAGTGATTTGATACAGATATTTTCTCTTTGTATAAACTCTCCAGTTTGATGCAAATAGAATGACCATTGAAGTGTATGAATGAGAAAGATCCTGAAAGGACCTGGTGCTAAAGTACATTGAGTCTAAGATTAAACCACGGCGGAAGAGCGCTGCGCCGCCTCTACAGCCATGGATCTGGAGTCTCTGTCTTGCAGCAGTTGGCTGTGGTGGCTAGAGCTCAGGCTCACACCCACTGAGCCAGGAGGCTGGGGACTGGGTGGAGGCCCCCCAATCCTGCTCCGAGTCCAGCAGGCATGGCCACCTGAATGGCGAGCAGGCCCTAGGAGCTATGTAGGACATGATGAGGTGCTGGCAGAGCCTTTTGCTTTTCTCCCCCCCAGGAACTCCATAGGGCCGCTTACCATGAGGCTGAGCTGTGAAGCCATTGATATGGAGTCTCTGTCTTGCGGCAGTTGACTTTGGTGGCTGGAGCTCAGACTCACACCCCCTGAGCCCAGAGGCTGGGGACTGGGTGGAGTAGCCCGCCACCCCCGGCAGAGCCTCACAAGAAGCCAGATGAACCCCCCATACTATAAGGGCCGTCATTTTCCACATCCGCACTCCCCTCTCATCAGAACTCCACCCAGCAGAAAAGCTGATTGCAGCCCGGCTCAGTAGCGTGGTACATCAATAATTGCTCGAGTCTTGAGGTGACTAAAGATTTTCCCACTCGCATGGCAAAGCCTGACAAGTTACCCGTGTCGTATTTGACATGCCAAATACCAGTAACAATTATAGACTTCATTCCCATGAATTGATGGAATGGTTTGAGGCTCTTTATGTTCCTGGAGGGTAGATGCCCTTGGGCTATCTCGCATGTAACAGGACATATTGAGATGTTACTGGTGCCCACTCAAGTAATTGTTGGTCTACGGGAAGTCAAGTGATCAAGTGATAAGAGTTGCAAATCTCTAATCTCTGCCTTTATCATCAAATGGCTTTATTGAGATTTTGTCTTCAGATGAATCTCTTCATATTAGGAAACCAGTCATAGTAGATTAGCAGCCTATACTACTCCAGCACCATAATTCAAATAATTATACTAGCAATCACTCTGCTCCCAAATAGGATGTATACTGAGGCACTGGAGATTAGTAATTCAGTACATTTTTTAGGAAAAGAGATTTTGGTCCACCATTGACAGTGCCCAGGGCTTACTACTGGGTCTGTGCTCACGATAGCTATTGTGTTTCATGGACTGCATGTGGAATGGGTTGATTAAACTAGCAAATGAATTATCTCTTCACATTTTTCAGTATCTTTTTTTGTAAATAATTAAACTGATAAATATTTGTTTATTGTTCCCCTAAAACAATAAACATGTACTTCCAACACGCAAAGTAGATTTACTGCATTCTAACTCCTCTAAATTCTTTTTGTTTGTTTCTGGGACACTCCCATCAAGGCTTAGGGGTTACTCCTGGTTCTGATCTTGGTAATTATTCCTAGTGGTGCTCTGAGCTACAATTTGGGAATCTGGGGATTGAACCTGGTTCAACCACATGCAAGACTCTACCCTCTGTACTATCTGCCCAGCCCTGTAACATTCTCTCATTTTTTTAATCTATTTCAACATCAACTATAAATACAAAAAATTCTATTTAAATTTGGGTAGAATCCAGGGTATAATCCTTCTATGATATAGTATTCCATTTATAAATCAGTGTAACTTAGAAACAACTTGTATATTTCCTGTATTCAATTGTGTGAGTGGTACAGAATAGTTATTCCCCTTTTTTAAAGGAGAAATAAGCAGGAAAAAGAGGTAGATAACTCAGTGAAAGTTTTCTACCCATCAGAGTGATTGCGTTGGGTTTGAAAGCTTAGCTTCTGTATCTGTCTTTTTATGTTTATCTTCCTAAATCATCAGCGTGGGAGCCCTAAGTCCATAACCCCGCTGATAGCACTGACCTCAATAAACTGTAGGAAAATCATTCCTTCCCTCTCCTCAATGGTTGATAATTGTCCAGTAATCTCTAACATCCCAGACTTGCAGTGGCATAATGCCATCCAGCTTATTATCACATAGTAATTCTCTGACTCTATTTTTTCATATTTCTAATAGCTCTTTTTTAAATATTTTATTATACCCACAGTGAGATTTAGCATTACAAAGATGTTCATAAGATGTTCATATTTGTGTTTTGGTCAAACCGTAATCCAGCCACCATCCCTCCACCAGTGCCCATTCCCACCACCAATGTCCCCGATTCCCTCCCCACTCCACTAGCCTCGCGCTTATGGCAGGTTCTTTATCTCTTTCGCTTCTCTCTCTTTCTCTTTTCCTTCCCTTCCACATTGTCGATTACAATACATACATTTAGAGGTTGTCATGTATAACTTTTTGCCTGTATTTAATGCTCAGTACTAGGTTGGTATTAGCCCTTTTTTTTTTTTTTTTTTGCTTTTTGGGTCACACTCGGTGATGCTCCAGGGATTACTCCTGGCTCTGCACTCAGGAATCACTCCTGGCGGTGCTCGGGGACCATATGGGATGCCGGGGATCCAACCCCTGCCGGCATGGGCCGACGGGTGCAAGGCAAACGCCCTACCCGCTGGGATATCGCTCTGGCCCAGGTATTGCATCGCTCGACAATTATTAGCACATTATTAGCATTCTCTGTCTTACCTAGCCTCCCACTAGGTAAGACAGAGAAACCCTCACTGTTTCTTTTGAGGTGCAGAAGCTTTTTAGTTTCATGTGAGTCCCATATGTTTATCTTTTCTTCTAGTTGCTTAAAAGGTGGTGTTTCACGCTTTAAGATGCCTTTTTCTTAAATGTCGTGGAGGGTGTTTCCTATATTTTCTTCAATGTACTTTATGCATTCAGGTATGATATGGAGATCTTTAATCCATTTTGATCTGATTTTTTTTTGCATGGTGTTAGACAGAGGTCCAAATTCATTTTTTACATGTGGCTGCCTGTCGGGGATGCCGCTGGTGTCCCCGACAGTGTCAGGGCAGAAGTTCTCTTCTACCTTCTAGGACGCCGGGGAACAGATGAAAACTCACGAGTCCAGGACAGTTCCAAAAGGCTTTTAATAGTACAAAAGATTGCCACAGTAACCAATATAATGAAAGATCTCTAGCTCTGGTCTGAATTTAGACCATATAAATGAGCCTAATCTCACACCAAAGAGAGAGGATCTCACCTGAGAGAAATTCTACTCAAAAGAAGGATCAAAAAGAGAAAGAGAGAGAAAGGGAAAGAAATAAAGAACCTGCCATGGACGTGGGCTGGGGAAGGGGGAGGGAACCGGGACGTTGGTGGTGGGAGATGGGCACTGGTGGAGGGACGGGTGCTGGAACACTGTATGACCAAAACCCAAATATGAACTTTTTAATTGTATATCTTTGTAATCCTTTTCCCTTCTTTGGTAGGACTCCTCTCGGCTGAGATCCTTCCTTTGTGGAGACATGGGCCTCTTGTATGGTCAAAGTTCTCACCAGAGCGGAGTTCTTTCATTATATTGGATTACGGTGGTAAACTCGAGACATGGGGCAGAGCTGCTACTGGCTCTCCCTGACCAGCCGCATGGGCGCCGGGAGGGATGGGGTCTAGCCCTGGCCCCTATCCCGCAGAGCCTCGAAGCCAGACGCCCCCACCCGAGGGCCTCCATTTTCCACATCGGACTTCTCTCTCGACCTCCACCCAGCGCCAGCCTATCAGCGCGCCACGGCCGTCGGCCGGTTCATCAATAAATGCTGGACTTAGAGGTGCCTACAGAGTATGACCTCCGGCAAGCCTGGCAAGCTACCTGTGTTGTATTTGATATATGCCAAATACCAATAACAATTATAGACCTCATTCGGAATGGATTGGGGCTCTTTATGTTCCTGGAAGCAGATGCCTTGGGCCTCTACTAGCATGAGACAGGACATATGGAGATGTACTGGGGCCCGCCGAGCAAATCGATGATGAACGGGAAGACAGTGATCTTTGTAATTGTAAAAATAAAAAAATTAAAAAAAAGAAAACATATGATCATGTTAAAAAAAAGCCAAGGGGGCTCAAGTCAGTCCCCTTATATACATCAAAGTAATCCAGGGAGGATTCTGTCAGCAAAGAACCCTAAACAGAGTGTTGTTGGATAACAGGTTTAGCTAGTTTGAGAGCTTTGCTGTTTTGCCCACTCACAGCTTACTCTACTTAAGCCAAGGTTCATTCTAATGAGATCTCTCTTCTATGTAAACACTGCTAGAGGGTGTGGCAGTTACAGAAGTCACCTTGACTCTGAATAATTTCTGACTTATACATATAACAGCTCCTCTTTTATACCCACTGCACCCAACTTGGGACAGTTAGAATTTACCAGGAAACTACCACCCTGTCTACATTGAGACTATAGGAAGACTATAGAAAGGATCATACTAGTTTGCTCTCAAACAGGCAAGTGTGACCCTTTCGATACAGGTATACAGAGAACAGATACTCAGAATCACCTTGGTGCAGATAATAAATAAGGCCCTTATGGGTATTATCTAGATTACATGAAGCTCATGAAATTAAGATGTATTACTTTATACCAGCCCCCTCTTTCCAATGTTTTACATAAGAGATCATCTCAGAAGAGATTAGTCCTTACTGTAACCTTTGTTTATACCTGTAATAGGGTGTGACACCGCCCTTCTACAATTTGTTTAGGGATCTCTGCTGTCACAACCCTCCCTGGATTACTTTGGTGTATATAAAGGGGACTGACTTGAGGCCCCTTGGCATTTTGCACCTTCTTTTGGGTAGGACTCCTCTCAGATGAGATCCTCTCTCTTTGGTGGAATATTATGCTCCTTTATATGTTCTAAGTTTGGACCAGAGCTAGAGTTCTTTCGTTATATTGGATTGCTGTGGAAGAGCTTTTGTACTATTAAAGCCTTTTTGGAACTGCACCAGACTCGTGAGTTTTCATCCGTTCCCCTGGCGCCCTTGGAGTTAGAAGAGAACTTCTGTCCTGACACTGTAGGGGACCCCAGAGGCATTCCCTGACAGAGTATAGAAGGGTGGTGCCACACCCTATTACAGGTATAAACAAAGGTTACACCAAGGACTAATCTCTTCTTCTGAGATTATCTCTTATGTAAAACACCGGAAAGAGAGAGCTGGTATAAAATAATACATCTTAATTTCATGAGTTTCATGTAATCTAGATGGTACCCACAAGGTCCTTCTTATTATCTGCACCAAGGTGATTCTGAGTATCTTGTTCTCCGTATACTGAAAGGGCCACACTTCGCCTGCTTGAGAGCAAACTAGTATGATCCTTCCTATAGTCTTCCTATAGTCTCAACGTAGGCAGGGTGGTAGTCTCCTGGTAAATTCTAACTGTCCCACGCTGGGTGCAGTGGGTATAAAGAGGAGCTGTGCCCAATCTAGAAAATATGGAAATCTTAGTAGATGTATAAGCCAGAAATTATTCAGAGTCAAGGTGACTTCTGTAACTGCCACACCCTCTAGCAGTGTTTACATAGAAGAGAGGTCTCATTAGAATGAAACTTGGCTTAAGCAGATTAAGCTGTGAGTGGGCAAAATAACAAAGTTCCTAAACTAGCTAAACCTGTCATCCAACAGCTGCCCAGTTTTCCCAGCACCATATGTTGAAGAGGCTTTCTGTACTCCATTTTGGACTCTGCACTTTTATCAAAGATTAAATGATCATGTGTTTGAGGTTGGGTGTCAGGATACTCAATTCTACTCCATAGGTCCACAGGTCTGTTTTTATTCCAATACCACACTGTTTTAATTATTACTGCCTTGTAGTAAAGTTTGAAGTTAGGAAAGGTGATGCCTCCCATCTTTTCCCAAGAATCACTTTAGCTATCTGTGGGAGTGTATTGTTCCATACAAATTTCAGGAGCGCTTTGGCCAATTTCTTTGAACAATATCATGGGTATCTTTATAGGTACTGCATTGAAACTGTACAAAGCTCTAGGGAGTATTACCATTTTGATAATGTTGATTCTCTCCATCCATGAGCAGGAAATGTATTTCCATTTCCTCATGTTATCTTTTTATTTCTTGTAGCAGTGTCTTGTAGTTTTCTTTGTACAGGTCCTTTACACACTTGGTTACGCTGATTCTCCATCTATAGTTTTTTGTCATTCTAATTAAGATGTGTAT
>JAJIBD010020895.1:0-62588 GCA_021461705.1 Cryptotis parvus
GTCACCGCAGGGGCTGGGTCTAGGCTTGGAGACAGGAAGGCGCTGCAGTGGACGGATGGTGGACAAGTCCTCGAGGGGACCAAGCACCATCCTACATATGTTTGTTTCAAGTGCCACACACACAGGGACAGAAGCAGGACGGATGTCCGTGCCAAAGCAGAGAGCCGCGTCTAGTTGCCCCTGTAGACCTGGTCCGTCCTGTGCTCTGCAGCCCTCTGCTGGGCCTGCCCTAGAGGCGGGCAGATGACCTCTAGGCCTCTCTCATGTTCCAGTCACTCACCCTGCCTGGGAATCCCTGGCCTGAGCGGGAGCAGGAGACGCCCCATGCTTCCCAGGGCGAGCGGAGCAGCGCAGCCCACGGGCCCACGGGGCCTCGCGCAACCCAAACCACAGGCTCACCTTTGTGAGGAGTCAGCAGGCCTGCAGGGTCAGTCAGCGGGGTGCTCTGGACAAGATCTGTTCACCCGAACCACGAGTCTATGCAACTGGGAAGGCGGGGCAAGGAAAACAGTCATGTGGTGTGCAGGACGCCCTGACCCTCGCAGGACCGAATAGTGAAGGGGATGCGGGGGCGCCTGACCCGGCAGGACCGGAATAGTGAAGGGATACGGGGCGCCCTGACCCGGCAGGACCCGGAATAGTGAAGGGGGCGGGGCGCACTGACCCGGCAGGACCCGGAATAGTGAAGGGGGCGGGGCGCCTGACCCGGCAGGACCCGGAATAGTGAAGGGGGCGGAACACCCTGACCCGGCAGGACCGGAATAGTGAAGGGGGCAGGGACGCTGACCCGGCAGGACCGGAATAGTGAAGGGGGCGGGGCGCCTACACCCGGCAGGACCCGGAATAGTGAAGGGGGGACGGGCTGCCCCTGACCCGGCAGGACCGGAATAGTGAAGGGATAGGAGCGCCCTGACCCGGCAGGACCCGGAATAGTGAAGAGGAGGCGGGGCGCCCCTGACCCCGGAGGGACCCAGAATAGTGAAAGGGGACGGGACGCCCTGACCCCGGCAGGACCCGGAATAGTGAAGGGATGGAACACCCTGACCCGGCAGGACCCCGAATAGTGAAGGGGACGGGGGCGCACTGACCCGGCAGGACCCGGAATAGTGAAGGATGGGGACGCCGTGACCCGGCAGGACCGGACCAGGCCAAGCCTGGGTCACCCCACCGACCCGTCCCTTCAGCCTGTGGCCATGGCAGCGCATGGTGACCAGGGGGCGCTGTCTTCCCAGTCAGAGCCGAGGACAGTCTCAGCCCTGCTAATGTTCTCAGCCTCACGCCCAGCAGTCCCCAGGGAAAGGGGCTCCGCCTCCCCCCACCCACCAGGGTCTTGCCCCTCGGAGTAGCCCAGGGTGTGAGCTTGGGGTCTCTCCAGTTTCCCCACTCCCGGCCCAGGCGCCCAGCAATCACTGCAGGACAGGGCAGGGATGGCTGGTGACAAATACCCCCCCCCCACTGGTCTGCTCCCTGTAGCCCCTCGGACCTTCCTTTACTTTGGGGGTGGGGTTCACACCCAGCGATGTTCGGGGTTAGTCCTGGCTCTGCACTCAGGGAATTACCCCTGGCGGTGCTCAGGGGACCCTGTGGGATGCCGGGGATGGAACCGGGTCAGCCACATGCGAGGCACACGCCTCCCGCTGTGCTATGGCTCTGGCCCCCTCTCCGGTACCTTTTGTGGTAGATGCACAGGCAGGGCAGCCTGGCTATCGTGTCCCCCCCCAGCAGCTCCTCCAGGCAGATCACACACCGCCCGGCGTCTTTAGTCAGCACGTCATCTGCAGAGGGCCACGGAGGAGCAGGAGGCAGTCAGTCACTGGCAGGCTGGCCTGGCTGAACCCAACTGTGCAGGGCTCTGGGGGGGGCTGAGCTTGCAGAGGCCTGAGAGGCCTTGACCTGAAGGTCCTCCCTGCTGGGCCGAGTCACCAGCACTGCGCGCGGGCTGGCCACGATGCCCTGGACGGCTCCTCCCTTGCCCTGATCTCGTATTCTCTCCCAAGCTCCGGCTATGGATCACACAAAGGCCATCCTGGGAGATGCGGAACATGGTGGGAAAGGCCAGAAACATGCTCGGGGGAACCATGGCGGCGCTGATGAAAGGCTGAGCTGGGGGGACATGGCCCACGGCACATGGTCTCACTGAACGTGGGCTGCCAAGCGAGAGGCCACACACAAAAGGACCACTGAGACCGGCAGGAAGCGGCGGAAGCAGCAGAGACCAAAGGAGGCCAGAGCTGTGGGCACCTGGGTCCAGGCAGGAGCAGCGTGACCAGCTGAGAGCTCGAGAAGCAGCGGGGCCAGCCTCGGCCCTCAGCTCGGGACCCGCACTTCAGAGGGCGAATCTGAGAGCCTTGTGCACACGGGACCTGCTTCTGGGCTGCAGAGTCTGAACTGGAGAGCCATGGCGTCACTCGAAAGTGTCAGTGTCCAACATCCTACTGAACAGGCCAGTTAGGGCTGGAGCGACAGTACAGTGCGGAAGACGTTTGCCTTGCACAGCTGACCTGGGTTTGATCCCCGGCATTCCCTGAGCACCGCCAGAAGTAATTTCTGAGTGCAGAGGCAGGAGTAAACCCTGAACATTGCCAGGTGTTGCCCAAAAGGGAAAAAAGAACAAAACCCAACACAGAAACAAAAACAAGTGGTTTTTTTCTCGGTTGGGGATGTGGCTCAGCGGTAGGAGGGCAGGCTCTGCATGTCTGAGACCTTGGCCTCCAAGCTCTGGCATTACCCACATACAAATACATTAAAATAGACCAATCAAAATACCTATCTTTATCACTATCTATCACTATCTTCCTGTTCATCATCTATTTGCTAGAGCGGGCACCAGTAATATCTCATATGCCCTGTCTCATGCTAGTAGAACCCAAAGGCATCCGCTTGCTCCAGGAACATAAAGAGCCTCAAACCATTATATTAGGTCATGGGAATGAACTAATCTTTATATTGATTAATCTTTATATTGATTAATTTCTTGGTTTTGGGCCACGTTTGGCGGTGCTCAGGGTTACTCCGGTCTGTGCGCCAGGGAACCATGTAGGATGCTGGGGATTGAACCCAGGCCGACTGCATGCCGCCAGGCAACGCCCCTACCTGCCGCACTACTGCTCCAGCCTCAATGCTTAATTGCTACCTGAATTTCGGTGCAATTGTGAGTGTGTGTGTGCGCACGCGTGTGTACTGTGGAGTTGCGTCCAGGGCCTCAAACACGTGTTCTAGCATTTGGACTATACATCGGAGCCTCAACTCAATTAAAAAGGAAAAAAAAAAGCTTTTTGGGGGTGGGACACAGAAGGCTCAGAAAGGACCGGGGGGCAGCTGGGGGCTTCCCCCTCCTGCTGGCTCCTTTGGGGCGTTCAATGAGGATTCTTCATGGCCCCGAGGCTCACGGCGACTCAGAACCCCCCCCACCCCCGAGCTCCCATCCTGTGCCACCAGCATACACACATGATGCCCTGTCTGGTGCCCTCAAGAGTAACAACAGAGCTGACCAGTCAGGCAGCCCGGCCACAAAGCCTGATGACCGGGCGAATCTGCAATCACCGATGACCGCAGAATGGGGAGACACGGGCAGACAAGCAGGCGCGGGAAGGCTCCAGGCTCTGGACAAGCAGCACAACAACCCAGGCCCGTCCGAGTCTGCTTTCTCTGTGCTGAGCCTCTGCTGGCATCGTGGACCACGGGGACGACGGAAACGTACCAGAGGGGTCAAGAGTGACAGTACAGAGGGAGGGGGCTTGCACGGGCAATCTGGGCTCGAACCCAGGCATCCCCTAGGGTCCCCTGAATATCGCCAGGAGTAACCTCTGAGTATTGCTGGGTGTGACCGTGACCCCCTTCCGATACCCCCCCAAAAAAAAAAAAACAAAAGAAAGAAAGGGGGGAGAGAGAGAGAGAGAGAGAGAGAGAGAGAGAGAGAGAGAGAGAGAGAGAGAGAGAGAGAGGAGAGACAGACAGAGACAGAGACAGACCCAGGCGGGAAGAATACCCCAGCGTTTTTTCTCAAGGGATGTTAATGTCCATGTGGAAATAAAATGCATCGACGGAAAAATAAAAAAAATCCCCCAGCAACCCCAAGGAAAAGCTAATTAGCAGCTTCGGTTCCGTACTTGAGCCTCTGAGCCCAGGGGCTGTGAGAGAAGCTGCCCCCCACCCGGCTCTGGCCAACCCGTGCTGTCCCGAGAGGCCACAGCCCAGCCACGTGCAGCGGGTGGGGCTTGAGTCCAAGAGCGACAGGTGAGGGATTAACAAACAAGGTTGGGGCCACGGTGATAGCACAGCGGGTCGGGAGGGTCTTACACATGGCAGACCCGGGTTCGATCCCGAGCACCGCCAGGAGCAATTCCGAGTGCAGAGCCAGGGTAACCCCTGAGCACAGGCAGGATAGATGAGGCCAGATGTGCCCAAACAGAAAGGCTGAATCTGTATTCTTCCCAGAGCACTAGACAGATCAAGACAGACTTTCCCTGGCTCTGAACTGAGGAATTACTCCCAGCGGTGCTCAGGGGACCATATGGGATGTCAGGGATCAAACCAGGTCGGCCAGGGCAAGGTAATCACCCTCCCGCTGTGCTCTCACTTCAGCCCCTAGACAGACATTTTTTATTTCTTGCTGATTTTTTTTGGTTTTTAGGCCACACCCACCCACCCCCACCCAGCCTGCCAAAGAAAAGTGTGGAAGGATTCACTTTGATTTTGGGTCACACCCAGAATGCTCAGGGGTCACTCCTGGCTCTGCACTCAGGGACCACTCCCGGCGGTGCCGGGGGACATACCGGGAGAGGCTGTTGCCTTCTTCCGAGGTGGCCCTGGCTCCTCTCAGGACCCGGCAGCAATCTCAGCTGTGCGGGGCGGGGAAGGAGCAAAAGAGGCTTCTGGGGGTGGGACGTCCCAGTCCCTCAGGCTGCTCTGTGGCCGACCCGCGCCCACTTCCTTCCCCTCAGTCTCCTCACGGGCGGCTGCTGCTCTCCTCTGACTGCATCGGGGACACCCCAAGGGGCGAAGGAACGGGGTGCGGAGATGAGGGCACTGCACTGCTGGCTGCCCAGTGGACCCTGCGGCGCGGAGGGCCCCTGCACTGCCCATGGCACAGAGCTGGACACGGCAGCCGCCCCACCCCCCAGCCTCATTTCCAGCCTAGGTGCGAGCCAGCAGCCTGCTCGGCATGCGCGCTGGGCAGCGCCTGAAGGACAGGACTGCCGGGAGGGGCAGGGCCGGCCGCAGCTCTGAGCAGCTGGAGCTGTTTCCCTGCTGGCCGGGGCATCCCCACTGCAACACCCCAGGACTCCGAGGTGGGGTCTAATGTCAGGGTGACTGGGGGCAAGCGGAGGGGGCTTCCTGCTCTCAGGGCCTCATGCCGGACCCGCCGAGACGCCAGAAACGCCACAGCACCTGCCCTTCGTGCCTGCCTCCCTTCCCCAGGCCCAAGAAAAGGCACCTGTGGCCGATCGCCAGGGGCTGGGGCAGAAGGCGCGACCTGACCAGCCCCATCTGGGGGCTGCTGCCTGCGGGAGGAAAGCGCCCCCTTTAGGGGAGAGGATGCCTGAAAGCGGGCGCTGTCCTTTTTTTTTTTTTTTTTTTTAAGTTTTTTGGGTCACAACCGGCAATGCTCAGGGAAGGGATGCTGGGGACCGAACCCAGGTCGGCTGTGTGCGAGGCCAACGCCCTAACCACTGTGCTATCGCTCCGGCCCCCTGGGTGCTGTCCTTGGGGAAGACTCACTGGGAGAAGTGCTGACTGCCCGCAAGCCATGGCCCACACTGCCCATGTAGTACCCAAAGGTCACTACTGCCCTGGGCCACGGTCATCGGGCTGGTCTCACACGGGGCCCCCTCAGGTCACTACTGCCCTGGGCCACGGTCATCGGGCTGGTCTCACACGGGGCCCCTCAGGTCACTACTGCCCTGGGCCACGGTCATCGGGCTGGTCTCACAGGGGCCCCTCAGGTCACTACTGCCCTGGGCCACGGTCATCGGGCTGGTCTCACACGGGGCCCCTCAGGTCACTACTGCCCTGGGCCACGGTCATCGGGTTGGTCTCACACGGGCCCCTCAGGTCACTACTGCCCTGGGCCACGGTCATCGGGCTGGTCTCACACGGGGCCCCTCAGGTCACTACTGCCCTGGGCCATGGTCATCGGGCTGGTCTCACGGGGCCCCTCAGGTCACTACTGCCCTGGGCCACGGTCATTGGGCTGGTCTCACAGGGGCCCTCAGCTTCCAAAGCACAGGACCCAACACCCCAACACACTGTGAGTTTTAGGGCAGCGTCAAGCGCCCCTCCCCATCTCAGTCTGGTTTGCTGGGCGGTGGGTCCCACTCACACGTCATCTGCCCAGGAAAAGCCGCCGCAGTGGCCCCCTCCTCATCGGGAGCATAAGCTCGGGGTGGCTTGAGGGGTCAGCCGAGGGGCACCTGCCCTGGGGCCCCGCCCCGCCTGTCTTCGGAGCTGGGGCGGCCAGTGGGCTTCATGTTCTCTCCAGCCGGAACCAGCTGAACTGCGGCGGGCTTTGGACTTTGCGCTAGTGCTGGGGAACCAGGTGAACTTCGTCTTGCCCGGCCCGAAATTGGGTTTTGGATATTCTTTTCTTTTCAATCTGGCAGGCGGCTACTGGAGGCCTTCCAACCTACACTCAGGCAGCCCTCGTAAGAAGAAAAAGACTACTTTCTATCTGCCTCAGTTAGGAGGTTCTACTTTTTTTCTTTTGGTGGTTGACTAAATTTCATCTTATATAACTACTGTAAATTTTCTAGAAATTTCCTCAGCTGTTCCTCAGTTGTTCAAATTTCCTCAAATTTTCCACATCCAGACTTCCCTCTCGTCACAACTCCACCCAGCAGACCAGACTATTACAGCCCGGATCGCTAGCCAGCGCTAGCGGCTGTGCTGTTCATCAATATATGCTTTATTTAGAGGTGACTACAACAGTATGCCACCCGCACGGCAAGCCTGGCAAGCGGCTCGTGCAGTATTTGATATGCCAAATACCAGTAACATTTATATTAGGTCATTCCCATGACCTAATATAATGGTTTGAGGCTCTTTATGTTCCTGGAGCAAGCGGATGCCTTTGGGTTCTACTAGCATGAGACAGGACATATGGAGATATTACTGGTGCCCGCTCTAGCAAATCGATGATTAACGGGAAGATAGTGACTAGTGATAGTTCCTCAGTTGGTGCCAGGACGAGAACATGGTATGTGTGCGCGTGCACTTGTGTGTGTTGTTGTATGTGTGAGACTCCACGGGAGTGACCCAGGATTGGTGGTCCCCCAGACAAGACCAAGCCTACAGGCGGGGCGGCTACCAGGAAGCCGCAGGCGGCAAGTGTGCACAGGGCGTGGACGGTTTCGGGAGCACCATCACAGCCTTGCGGAGGCTCCACTGAGGGATGGGAGGGAGGCCGCTGGGCTCCCGGCCCCTGCAGGCACAGGGCGGCTTGGGAGGTCCTGAGCCAGCTGCAAACACGCACATACCAGCGTGTGTGCATGGACACCCCTGGAAGAGGGGACTGTCCAGTCAGGCGAGGAGCGCAGGGGGACGGCACGAGGTCTGTCGCTTACGCCTCGGGCTGTGGGGCCAGCCCCCCCGGGGACGTCCTGCAACTAGCTCTCCGGAAGGGGCTGTGGGGAGAGGGGGTGACCCCCTCCCTGTGCTTCCCCTGGAGGGACACGGCAAGGTGTCTTGGATAGCCTGCGGGTGCCTGTGAGCCCTTCAACAGCAGCCGCCACTTCTGAAATGTGGGCTGGGTCCCCAGCTCTGGGCTGCCGAGATCTAGTATGGCGCTGAAGCCCCATGCACTGGCAGCCGGCTCAGGAAACTCGACCTCCGCCCCACGGGCTGTCAGTCAGGGAATCAGGCAGACTCTGAACCCACACTGGGGCCCCCGTCATACCCTTGACCAGAGGGGTGATGTAAAGGATGCCTGGTTTGGGGGATCCCCTGGCTCACTGATTCTCCACTGCTGCTGAGGCAGCCTCTGGTGGTGGAGGAGGCGCCACCCCCATTCCCAGGCGAAGCCCTGAGAGGGCTTCCACACTTGCAACTCCTGCTCCAAGGAGAGGCACACCTCTGGGAGCCCCGGAGGGCTGCAGGGCCATGTGTGGGCCCCTGGCCAGGCTGCCTTCCTCGGTGCCCTCAACACTCGGGACTGGCCAGGCAGGCCCCGCCTCCCCCCCCGCCCCAGCCCGCCCGCCTGCTGGTCCATACCGTTGTAGGAGAGGCGAGGTTTGCTCAGACACATTATAAAGTGCATTTCCATCTCGTCAGAAGCCACAGACTTGGAGCAAATGGGGCACTTGAAGCCTGAAAGGAAGGAAAAGCAGGGTGAGATGTTTCACTCGAGCGTCCGCAGAAACAAAAACATTAACGCCTGCGGCCGGCGGCCCCGTGGGGTCAGAGCCACTGCGGAGAAGCACCATCCGGGACACCCGGACCTGGTTTCTCCCGCATGAAGCCTCACACCCCGCAGCCCCCGACCCCAGTTTTCACGGGAGCCCCCGGCCCTGGCCTCGTTAAGGCGAAGTAACGACAACTCCATCAAATGTTTTATTGGCCTTTTTATTATTTTCTTTGGTTCAAGACCTTTCCCAGAAGTGTCCACGGCGGGTGGCCAGGGCGGGCGGCTGGGTCCTCGTCTGTCTCCACCCACGCAGGGCCCGGTGGCACCTCCCGCCCACCCTGCGTCCGCCGTCCCCGGTAGCCAAGCAGCTGTCCTGTGAGCGTGGCCCTCCAGAGCACTCCCAAATGCCACGCATGCCTTGGCCACGTGCCCCGTGGAGTGGTGGCGGCTGTTTCCTGGGCTCGGAAACACCCAGGGAGGCTCAGGGCAATTCTCTCCCTGAAGACCAAAGCGGAGACTCTGCAGCTGAGCCCGAGCAAACTGGTCCCCGAACTAGTTCTCATCGTTCTTTCTGTGTTTTTGCTCTTTTGGGTCCCTCCTGCCAAGGCTAGAAGGTCACTCCCAGTTGGTGCTTGGAGTCATTCCAAAGTGCCCGGGGGGGGAGCTGGAGCGATAGCCCAGCGGGTAGGGCGTTTGCCTTGCACCCGGCCCACCCGGGCATCCCATATGGTCCCCGGGTTCCACCAGGAGTAATTCCTGAATGCAGAGACAGAGTAACCCCTGAGCATCGCTGGATGTGACCCCAAAAAGCAAAAAAACAAAACAAACAAACAAAAAACCAAAGTGCCCGGGGAATAAGGTACTGGGGTGGAACACAGGACTCCCCACACACAAAGCATGTGCCCAGCCCACTAAGCTCTGTCTTTAGCTCAGTATAATAGATTTCCTTAAAAAAAAAAATTAAAAATAAAATTTGTGTTGGAGCAATAGTACAGCGGGTAGGGCATTTGCCTTGTACACAGCCTAGGTTGGCCCCCAGCATCCCATATGGTCCCCGGGTTCCACTAGGAGGAATTCCTGAATGCAGAGCCAGAGGAACCCCTGAGCACGCCGGGTGTGACCAAAAAGCTCAGGGTTTACTCCTGGCAGTGCTGGCGACCACCCGGAATGCTGGGGGTCAAATCAGGGTCTGATGATTGCTGCTGAATTATCACTCTGCCCCCTTTACTTGTTTTTTTTTTTTTTTTTTGCCTTTTTTGGGTCACACCGGCAATGCTCAGGGGCTACTCCTGGCTCTGCACTCAGGAATTACTCCTGGCGGTGCTCGGGGGACCATATGGGATGCCGGGATCGAACCCAGGCCGACAGAGGCCGGCCCGTGCAAGGCAAACGCCCTACCTGCTGGGCTACCGCTCCGGCCCCTACTTGTTTTTTTAACAAATTTTTTTTTCCACACCTGGTGATGCTCAGGAGTTACTCCTGGCTCTGTACTAAGGAATCACTTCTGGGAAGATGCTGGGGACTGAATCCGGGCCGGCTGCACGCAAAGCAAGCACCACTATCCCTCTCTGGCCCAGACTCATTTATTGTTTTGGGAGGAGAGTTTGGGACTATCTTACTGGGGACCAGAACCCAGAATGCTGGAGCCCTGAGGAGCAGCCGCCCGGGCAGATCTCCTAGAAGAATTTTCCCTGAAGGAAGGGCTTTACATGTGTTTATAGTTATGTTCCGCTAAACCCATATTTATATTTACATCTAACTAAACCTGCTTATATTTATGCTTTACCAAGCACCCTCAGCTATGTAAAAGTCTAATCCAAATAAGGAATGCTTACTGGCTCTAAGCACACACAGCAAGTGAGCAGTGAGGGCTCTCCATCCACAAGGCTGACAGCCCCTGGTCCCTCCTGCCCCCTCTGATTCCTGTCTCCTTAACCCTGCAGCGCCTTGCCTTGGGCCTGTTCACTGGAAGTCCCTGGCAATACCTGGCAGTGCTCGGGCCAATGCAGCGCACGCCCAGCTCCAGGCAGCTCTGTGCAAGGCCAGCACCTTACCTCTGCTGCATCTCTGGACCGACACATTATTTTCATGCTTTCTTCTTCCTGGCTCTTTGGGTCCCACCCGGTGATGCTTAGGGGTTTGTTCCTCCTGGCTCTGCACTAAGGAATCACTCCTGGTGGTGCTGGGGGGAAGGACCATATGGATGCTGGGGATCGGACCTAGGTTGGTGTTTGCAAGGCAAACGCCTTCCCCACTCGACTATCGCTCTGGTCCATTTTCATAAACAGGTATTTCCAATTTCTCTCACATTACTTTAATTGATATTTTCAGATAGATCACTTGAATATGGAGAAAGCTATATCAAATTTTACCTTCATTCTTTTGTGACTCTAATTCCAACCCCGTGCCCATTGTTTTTCCTAAGTAACATAGCATTTTTTTTTTTTTTTGGGTCACACCTGCCATTGCTCAGGGGTTTCTCCTGGCTCTGCACTCAGGAATTACTCCTGGCAGTGCTCGGGGGGGGACCATACGGGATGCAAGGCAAACGCCCTACCCACTGGGCTATTGCTCTGGCCCACTCCCACTTTTTGTCTCCCCATTTTGGGCTACACCTGGCAATGCTCAGAGGACCCTAGAGGATGCCAGGGACTGGCTTCTTGCAAGGCAAGTACTCAACCCGCTGTACTTTCTCTGATTCTAAACGCCTTAATCCCAGAGCTGTATCCCTGGTCCTTCTGACTCTTTAGTCCAAAAATGTTCCATACACCGTCTCACTGGATGCGGGTAACAGTGGGTGAGGGAGCGCTTGCTCGCTCTGCCTGCAACCAAGAGCTCCTTGGAGGGTGGGAGCTCTCAGCCCACCAGTGGACAGGCAGAGACGCCAGGACAGCTGGCCATGCTGTGAGGGGCAGCATGGCATCCACGCTCCTGGGTAGAGCACATGTGGTCAGCTTTAAGTCTTCTCCACACCCCTCCTCACTGATGATGCTGTGGCGCACAGGACGGAGCCTCAGCTCTGGCTCCCTGCCCCTGGGGTCGGCCTCATGCCCAGGCCCCTCAGTAGCACTGCACCGGTGACAGCAGGACCACTCTCTGCCTCTTCAGAGTCCTCCCTGTTTCTCTGACTCAAAAGACAAAACCTTGCTGTCAGCAGGAGGCCAGGGGTGGAGGGAAGGTCCTGAACCTAATTCCTGAACCGTTCCAGTCTCCTCTGTGACTCTGCTGATAGCCCAGGACCGTTCATGGTGACTGATACCGATAGGACAGTCCGGTCCGGCTCAATCCCCTGCATTCCAGAGTGACCTGAGTACCAGCAAGGGTCATGTTACAGCCAAGTAGAGGCCACTGGGCAGGTCCACCAGGGAGAGTCACTGGCTATTTCTGTCCCAGAAGGCGGAGGCGTCCCACCGGGAGTCCATCCGTCAGGAAGAGGCGGGCCTGGTGTGATCCTGTGGTGTACCATGACAAAGACACTTTTCCCCCTTTCTGGGTCACACCTGGCTCTGCTCAGGAATTACTCCAGGCAGTGCTGAGGGGCCACACAGGACAGCAGAGATCAAACCCAGGTAGGCTGCATGAAAGGCAAACACCTTAACTGCTGGACTATCACTGGCCCAGAAAGACGTTTTGATCTTAATTTTGGCACAGAGTTCCTTAAGCCTTTGGGATTTCCTAAGCAACGATGGGTTGGAATCTCCGGTGATTTTTCCCACTGGCTTTCCGTTCTCAGTTCCTGATCGAGCTGAGTCACGAAGGTGAAAGCAGCCTCTTGCTAGGAAACACGCCCCTTTCCAACACGGGTGCCAGCCGGGGTGGGGCGGGAGGGGAGACTTCTGAGATGGGACTAGCTGCCCAGGGACCCAGCTCCTTGGAGGGTGGGAGCTCTCAGCCCACCGCTGGACGGGAAGAGATGCGGGCAGGCAGATGGACTCCAATCTCCAGAGCCGGGGCAATGGGTTGATTGGGGACGCACAGGCGAAAGCAGTCGCCGCAATAAGCCAACAACACAGGGCTCAGGTCAGCGCATGGGGATCCAGAGCACGGCAGCGTCACGCCCTGCCCGCCATACGCGTCCCTTCGTCTGGCTGCTCCTGTGTTCTGTCCCTTCACAACTGCCCTAGAGAATCAAGGGCGCCTGAGGAGGGGCTATGGGGAGCCCCCAGTGGGTCGAAAGTACAGGTCCACCACGGACCTGCGACTGGTGCCTGCAGCAGGTCTGAATCCCCCGGCCAGACAGGGTCAGTGTGTGGCAGTGTGAGGGAACCACCAGGGAAGAGACTTTAGGGACAGAGGCAGGCAGGGAAGCAGCAGCTGCAGGAGCTAGAGATGGACAGACTGCCACTGTGGGCTGCTCTGCCTCTGGGTTTGAGGAGGGCCGGAGAGATAGTTCAGTGGGTAGAGCGCTTGCCTTGCTGACCTGGGTTTGATCCGCACATCCCATATGGTCCCCGAGCACCACCAGGAGTAATTCCTGGGTGCAGAGCCAGGAGTAACCCAGTATTGCCAAGTGTGACCCAAAAAGCAAAAAAAAAAAAAAAAAAAAAAACTCAGAGCGTACTGGATGAGCGGAAACGCCAAGATAACCTGAGTTTTCCCGCCTCGAGGCCCTGGCAAGGACGGAGGAGCACTGTGGGAGGCGCCACACTGCACGCAGCCCACCTGGGGCTCCATCCCGACACCACATGGTCTCTCTAGCTCTGCCAGGAGCACTATGGAGAAGAAGCACCTTCACTCTCTTCTACGTGGAAAATAAAGGGCAAAGGTAAGGGGATGGAGGACACGGGACACACAGGCCGCCTGAGGGAAGGGGATGGAGGGGACACACAGGCCGCCTGAGGGAAGGAGGACACGGGACACACAGACCGCCTGAGGGAAGGAGGACACGGGACACACAGACCGCCTGAGGGAAGGAGGACACGGGACACACAGGCCGCCTGAGGGGAAGGAGGACACGGGACACACAGGCCGCCTGAGGGAAGGAGGACACGGGACACACAGACCGCCTGAGGGAAGAGGATGGAGGGACACAGGACACACAGGCCACCTGAGGGATGGAGGACATGGGACACACAGGCCGCCTGAGGGAAGGAGGACCACGGGACACACAGGCCTCCTGAGGGAAGGAGGACACGGGACACACAGGCTGCCTGAGGGAAGGAGGACACGGGACACACAGGCCTCCTGAGGGAAGGAGGACACGGGACACACAGGCTGCCTGAGGGAAGGAGGACACGGGACACACAGGCCTCCTGAGGGAAGGAGGACACGGACACACAGGCCGCCTGAGGGAAGGAGGACACGGGACACACAGGCCGCCTGAGGGATGGAGGACACGGGACACACAGGCCGCCTGAGGGAAGGGGATGGAGGGACACGGGACACACAGGCCTCCTGAGGGAAGGGGATGGAGGACACGGGACACACAGGCCGCCTGAGGGATGGAGGACACGGGACACACAGGCCGCCTGAGGGATGGAGGACACGGGACACACAGGCCTCCTGAGGGATGGAGGACACGGGACACACAGGCCTCCTGAGGGAAGGAGGACCACGGGACACACAGGCCGCCTGAGGGAAGGGAGGACACGGGACACACAGGCCGCCTGAGGGATGGAGGACCACGGGACACACAGGCCGCCTGAGGGAAGGGGATGGAGGGACACGGGACACACAGGCCTCCTGAGGGAAGGGGATGGAGGACACGGGACACACAGGCCGCCTGAGGGATGGAGGACACGGGACACACAGGCCGCCTGAGGGATGGAGGACCACGGGACACACAGGCCTCCTGAGGGAAGGGGATGGAGGGACATGGGACACACAGGCCTCCTGAGGGGAAGGGGATGGAGGACACGGGACACACAGGCCGCCTGAGGGATGGAGGACACGGGACACACAGGCCGCCTGAGGGAAGGAGGACACGGGACACACAGGCCGCCTGAGGGAAGGGGATGGAGGACACGGGACACACAGGCCGCCTGAGGGATGGAGGACACGGGACACACAGGCCGCCTGAGGGAAGGGGATGGAGGGACACGGGACACACAGGCCGCCTGAGGGAAGGAGGACACGGGACACACAGGCCGCCTGAGGGAAGGAGGGACACGGGACACACAGGCCGCCTGAGGGAAGGAGGACACGGGACACACAGGCCGCCTGAGGGAAGGAGGACACGGGACACACAGGCTGCCTGAGGGAAGGAGGACTTGTCACTCCTCAGCAGCCCCGTCAGGCATTTCTGGAGCCTTTTGAGGAAAAGTCAGCATGGAACTGAAATCCGCCCTGCCTAGCAGCCGCAGGAAGCCATTCCACGTAACCCGGTTCTGGCTGATTTCACGGGCGCCCTGCACCAGCACCCAAAAACTGGACGAGACACTCCGCTTTCTGCAGGATGAAGAGTTGCAGTCTCCAGGGCACTGCTTCGAACCAGCTGCCTGGCCGTGCGTGGCAGCCAGAGAGCAGATACCAGGCCGGGCACCGGAGCCTCCGGGCGGGCCCCCGCTTTTTTTTTTCCCTTTTTGGGTCACACCGGGGATGCTCAGGGGGTTTCTCCTGGCTCTACACTCAGGAATTACTCCTGGCGGTGCTCGGGGGACCATATGGGATGCCGAGGATCGAACCGGGCCAGCATGGGCCGGCTGCGTGCAAGGCAAATGCCCTACCTGCTGGGCTACCGCTCAGGCCCCGTGAGCGGCTCCCTTTGGACACTCCCGCAGGGCACCCTGGAACTCACCGGTCCCGCCTCCTCGGCAGCCTCGGACGCCGGGGAGGGAGCGGCTGACAGTGTCCGTCTATGGCGGGGCTGTCTACCACCACCATTCTGTGCTGAGTGGGGGTCTACTGTCCCCTCCCCCGGCTCGAGAGCAGCGGAGAGAGCCCCCTGGCCACTCTGCGCCCACCTCCTCTGGCTGCTGGTCAGCTCAAGGTTATGCGCCTCCTGCCTTTCAGCAAGCAGGTGCCGGGTGGGGATCCTGCACTGGGCCACACACCAGAGCCCCAAGACCAGCCTGCAGTGGCTAGGGGTCAGGGCCCTGACTGCTGACCACGGGGTCACTCTCGCTGGGTGGAGGGAATCACTGGGGAGAGGGTCCGCCAGGGCCCACATCAGCAGCATCCTCCTGGAAGGGCGTCTGGCCCCTCCCCTCGGACGTCCCCCGATGGGGCCACCGGGTCACCCGGTCCCCGTGCTCTGCAGCCTGCACCCTGAAAGCGAGCTGAAGGCGTCGTCCCCGTCCGCGCGAGCTTCCCTTTAAGACCTGGTTTCCCTGCGGGCAGTGCTGCTCTGCCCCAGTTCCTCCCAGGCCGATGCGCTATTTCCATAGGCTGCCCCACTTCTGCCGGTCTCGGGTCACCCAGGGAGTGAGGGTCCAAGGCAGCGGACCTGAGCAGGGAAGGGCAAGGCAGGCCCGGCGCGGGCGGGCAGGTGCGGGGTCCTGCCAACACGGCCCGTGCCCGGCTCCAGGTTCTCAGCCTCATCTTCGCCTCCCGCGTCTGACAAACAGGACGTGACTAAGTGGGGCTTATTAAGGGATTATTCCAGGTGGAAGGGGAAGAACAAGGCGCCCGGCAGGGTGGGTTTCTCTTACGCTTCCCTGCCACGGTGGCGCCGTCTCCAGAGCTGAGGCTGAGGCTCTGCGTTTGTCAGGCGCGTGCGCTCTCGGCCTCCCCGCTTCCTCTCAGAAATAACCTAACACTTAACAGTTCACCACCCCAAGACCTCCCTGGAGAATCTCCAAGACGTGGGAAAGGCCCCAAGCCCCTCACTTCGCCCCCCCACAACACTTCCCTTCTGAACTCTGCCGGCCTCTATAGCTGTGTCACAGGGTCGGGCTCACGCGCTGCCCCCGAAGCCGAGGAAATTCTCAGCAGCAGACAGCAGAAGAGAAACACACGGGACACAACAGGACTAATCAGTCGCAAACAACTGCTGTGATGGTCAGCTCACGTGTCAACTGCGGCCACCACCAAGTACTACCAAATACTGGCCAACAGCACCTCGTGTTCCCGGGTGAGAGTAACGTGCCCACTGGTAGGCTGAGCAAAACGTCCCAGGGGACACAGCCCATCTGATCTCATCGCAGCCCATCTGATAAGAGCCTGCAAAGAGCAAAGGTGAGAAGCAGCTCCATAACTGTAGAAGTTCCAGATAAGGAATGACAGGCCGGACGGTACAGAGGGGAGGAGCGTGCCTTGTACGAAGCTGACCCAGGTTCGATCGTATAGAGCCCCTCCAGGAGTCATCGCTGAGCGCCAGGAAGTAACCCCTGAGCATCGCCGGGTGAGACCCCAAAAAGGAAAAAAGCAAATATTGCAAAGTTCAAGGTTGCTTTAGTCATGAAAGCTCTGAACTGCAAACAACCCCACCATCCTCCAGAGAATGGGTGTGATCGCAGGAGTCAGGCTGAGGAGGGGCACGGGAGCAAATATAATTACGTGACGTTGGAGAGTAGGAAATCTAGGAGCAAGCGCTGGAACAGTGGCTGCTTCTCAGGGCTCATGCTTGGGGAGATGCTGACACCAGCTGAGAGGCTGCTGGGGAGATGGGATGTTTTGGGCTGTATACAAGCGCGCGTTTGTCAAAAATTCGGTGACTGCAGACTTTGAGTACTTGCTGTTCCCGTACCTCGCCCAGAAACGAAGCCAAAGAACTATACCTGATGTTACAGATGCTGGAGCACTCAGAGGGAACTTAATCGGTTCATTAATGCATTAACAGAAGACCGGACCTGTTTTGCATTTTGGGTCACACCGGCAATGTTCAGGGGACACTCCTGGCTCTGCACTCAGGAATTACTCCTGGCGGTGCTCGGGGACCATATGGGATGCCGGAGAACGAACCCGGGCCAGCACAGGCTGGCCGCGTGCAAGGAGAAAACGCCCTACCCGCTGGGCTATCGTTCCAGCCCCAAGACCGGGCCTGTTTAAGTTCAACTTTTCTGCTTATCTGAAACATTCATTAACCAAAATGGAGAAAGCGTCAAGCAGAGAACTGGCCGGCGGTCAGAGACCACAGGTGGGTGAAGACCGTGAGAAAGCCAGCAAGGCTGGGCAGCGAGAGTCAGCGTCACGGCAGACGGCACCTGCTTCCTCTCTCTAGGCCCAAAGATACTCAGCACCTGGTTCTGTCGGGGAGGGAGGGAGAATGGTGGTTTGGGCCATACCCGGTGGCTCTCTAAGGCTGTTCTTGGCTCTGAGCTCGGGAGCAAGCCCTGCGGGTGCTCAGGAAACCATACGCGGTGCTGGGGATTGGACGGGCTTGGCTGGATGCAAGGCAGGTGCCCGGACCCCTGAAGCGTCTCAGGCCTGCGCACTGCTCCGACCCTAGTTCCCTAAGTCTGTTACCAGAAGGGTGATGCGGTCAGGTGCTCCTGCTTGCTCCAGGCTGCTTCACCATCTGTCGTCCCACAGGGGTTTTAGCAGTGTTTTTATTTATTTTTTTAAGTTTCTGTGATGTGATACTACTTATTTCTTAATTTTTGTATCTCTGATCCAAAAATATGGGGGGGGGGAGGGGGCCTAGCGGCAGAACCTAGGACCTCAGCCACAGGAAACATGACTTTATCACTGAGTTACATTGCTTTTTCTGAGAATTCATTAACTTTGCTGAACCTGCTTGTTAGCTCTAATTTTTTTGGGGCGCCATTTGGCGATGCTCAGGGTATTCCTGGCTTTGCACTCAGGAATCACTCGTGGGGACTCAGGGGACCATATGGGATTTCCTTTTTCTTCTCTCAGTGGTTTGTAGATAAAATCTACCGTATTTTGGGGCTGGAGTGATGGTACAGCAGGTAGGGCTTTGCACACGGCTAATCTGGGTTCAATCCCCAGCATCCCATATAGTCCCCTGAGCACCGCCAGGAGTAATTCCTGAGTCCAGAGCCAGGAGTAACCCCTGAGCATCACCGGATATGATCCAAAAAAGCAGAAACAAAACAAAATCCATATATCAGGCTTTCTTTTTTCTTTTTTGGGTCACAATGCTTAAGGGCTACTCGTCCTGTCAGTGCTCAGGGAACCATATGGGATGCCGGGATCGAACCGGGTCGGTCACATGCAAGGCAAACGCCCTACCTGCTGTGCTATTGCTTAGTACCCCCCAAAAAAAAAACACCAGCACGGTTTTGCGGCACCCGCCCCCCTTTCCATCCTTAGTGTTAAAGTTTACCAGATCAGCTTGGATATACATTTCCTCCTCCCAGCTGGAGGATCATTTGCCTGCTCACTTTGAAGCTCAAAATGGGTCTGTAACAGAGAATGCCCCCATTTCCTAGCGTACCCCAGGCAACGGTTTATATACGTCCCCCAACTCACTAATAAAACAAGAAAACCAAATTCTTCCCAGAAAGCCTCTGTGAAACAAAATATCCCACTAGTTGCATTGGCTCTAGCTTAACAGCCAAACATGAGCATTCAGAAACTTTGCTTCTCTGCCGTTCACTGTCCACCGTGAGTCTGCAGGTTCACCTGGGAGCGATCGGCACTGCCCTGTTTCAACCTAACATACAACAAACTATCACCACGAAGCTGCTGGTCAAATACACTTCGGCATCTCTAGAGCTACGCAGAAGTGGGGCCCTGATGCCTTGTTCCCGTTCGCCACAAATGAAGCCAGACTCAGGGCAGACACCTGCGGCGCCACGCCCACCTGCTGCACAGTCCTGCGGGGTGGGCCCGGCCCGCTGCACACCTGCCCAGAGCGGAGCCGCGGCTGCAAGAGGATCCTGTTCCCTCTGACCCCGGATCTGTTTCTCCTGCCCAGGAAGGACAGTGTAGGAGGAGGGAAAGTGGGGATGCGACGTGTGATGAACGGAGCAGGGACAGACACAAAATAGAGGAAAGGCGGGGCGGAGCGACAGCACAGCAGGTTCAATCCCCAGCATCCCAGGTGGTTCCCCGAGCACTGCCAGGAATAAGGAACCCCTGAGCATCGCTGGTGTGACCCCCAAAAAGCCAAAAAATAAAAACTGAAACAAAAGGAGGAAAGCGTTTGTGGGCTGACTGCTGGCGGGAAGATGCCCGTCCAAGGCCAGTGACGATGCCTTAGCAGCTGGCACCATGCGGGGCATGTTCTGGGCATCCGGTCATGATTCCTTCTGGAAGCGGAGCTGCAGTCTCCAGAGGAGCAGTTGCCTTCTGTTGGGGAAACGCCTTGTTTGAGGATGGACCATCTGCTAAGGGGGGAAGGATCGGGCTGAATCCAGAGGGTCAAGCCAGAATTCCTCACAGATTCTGAGTTTCAGATTTCCCAAGCGAGGCACCGGGAAGACCAGTGTGCCGGGCAGTTAGCCAGACTGGCCGATCTAGTCCTCTGTCCATCTTCCCTTTATCCTGATCCCCAACACGCCACACACCTCCGCCCTCTGTGGCCGTGTTCACAGATGCTGCAGGCTGGGGTGGGATGGAGGCTTTCCTAGGCTTGGGGAAAGCCAGGACACTCTCAGGAATTGGGGAAGGGAGGAAGCAGCCTTCCTACAAACACAGGGGCTGGATGGGACCAAGGAGATCCCCCTTCAGAGATGACAGCGAACAAAAGATTCTGGTCTACCAGGCGGTTCGCATGACCCACGGTGTTGGGGGCTGTCTCTATACTAGCCCCCACTGCAGCGGGGACAGGTGTCTGGCTGACCAGAGCAGGGGCCCTCTGTGGCGTTCCCAAGAGAACAGGACTAGACACAGCCCTGCTCGCTGCTGCCCGCTTCTCCGTGGGACACTCTCTCCTGACCCAATCTTCACCAACATATTTAATGGAGAGAGCAGAGGGAGAGGAAGGAGAATTTCTCACGAATCCAGGCAGAGCCAAGAACTCTATTTCTGGGTTCCTTAGAGGCACTGTCCGTGTGGCAGCAGGACTTCCCATTATCGGGAAGAATAGCGTCTGGACACGTTACTCGGCCGTGTTGAGCTGGTGCCTGACTCAGCAGGCAGCGCACAGGGCGCTCAGGCCCAGGTGACTGACTGCTCAGACTGAGAAGCACCATTTGCCCGGCACAGTGGCACTGACATCTACGCCACCCACAGCCCAGAACCGCGGGGCTCCGGAGGTCCTAGAAGCTCAGGACGCAGAGCACGTGCTGCTGTCTTCATGCAAACGGCCTGTGCTGGCTTGGGCCCTGGCATGCACAACACTGCAGGCAGCGCCGGGCTACTGGGGAGAACGAGGGCAGGCTGGCTTCCTGCCCAGATCTAGACCTGGTTCCTTCTCTGCGGGGCGCCCTGTGCACAGCTGTACCTCCCACGCGGAAGCAGATGGAGGCAGGGACGCAGAGGACAGGCCCCGTAGGCCACAACTGCGTGCTGAAATGGAATCTACACAGAGGCTGGAGAAAAGAAAGGGTTGGTAGAAAACTCCACAGCTGCAGAGTGAGCGAGCGAGTGTGTGTGTGAGAGAGAGAGAGAAAGAGAAAGAAAAAAGAGAGACAGAGACAGAGAGAGAGAGAGAGAGAGAGAGAGAGAGAGGGAGGCCCTAAGAGCCACAATGATCTACAAAGCTCCCTTAGCAGGGAAGCCCCCGGCCCCCAAGACTTCCCAAGAGGTGCTGTGTTCTTCACCTCCGGTTTCAACTGAGCTTGGAGGACAAGAATGAATGTGGAGACGGGGCAGGGAGGACAAGCAGCCCAAGGTGGTGTCACTCCCGGCAGCTCTTCACAAGCCTTGATTCCTGGTAACATTCCACTCCAGGTTAGGAAAGACGGGACCTGGGAACAATACGCAGTCTGGCTGCTGGGCGGCAGAGATGCACGGTACAGCACAGTGTGCGCCCGTGACCACAGCGCTAAGCCAGCCCGTAGCCTCTGTATCCAACACATGCTGGAGGAAGGGAGGCACAGCACTGGGGGTCCCTCCTCTCCGACTCTTGCCCTGACAACTATTTTCACAGAATTTGACATGTCCTCATTTCAAGTCTACACATCAACTTCCCAGAAGATTATTGGCACCAAGAGCCTAAATATTGACAAAAAGAACTGACTGACATCTGCGGAACACAAGAGAATGATCAAGCTCCCGAACAACAGAGCGCCGTGAGTCTGGACTACGGAATCCACAGTCCTGGTCGGAGCATGAGAACGCGCCTCCCTGAGCTTTCGTTTTCTCACTTGCTTCTACAGGAGCAACGCACCCACTCCAGCCACTACACCCGAGCTGAGAACGCACGGTAGGCTGAATAACACGCCCACACTGGGAGCTGAGTGTTACCGCAAGGCAAAAAAAGACTTTGCAGCTGTGAGAGTTAAGCATTATTTTGGGGGGTTCACACCCAGTTGTGCTCAGGGGGACAGATTCAGGCTTCAGAGCTGGAGAGACGTGACAGTAGCTAGGGCACTGCCTTGTGGCTGACCTGTTCTTCATCCCCAGCATCCCATATAGTCACGAAGTGTCCCAGGAGTGATCCCTGAGTGCAGAGCATGGACAGGTGTAACCACCCAACAAACAAACAAACAAGCTCTGTAATCACAGGGGCTTTCTTAGGGAAAGAAGGAGCCAGAGAGGCAGGAAAGCAGATGCCAGAGAAAGAATTGAAAACGTCACAGTAAGGCTCTGAAGACGAAGGAAGAGCCTCCGTGAGGCGGGAAAGAAAGGTCATCGCTCCTGAGACTTCCAGGCGAACCGCAACTCTATCACTCCCTGATCTGAGCCCACTTAGACCATTTCAGACGTTTTACCACTAAAAATGCAAGAGAATAAAAATATGTTGTACAAACTTGTGGTCATTTGTTATGACCGTAACTGGTAATCAATACAAGTGCTTGGTTTTTAAAGTGATCCCTGAGGTTCTCTAGCTCTATAAAAACTCCTGTACCATAGTCAGGGCACTAAAAAACGAGCCCCCAGAGATAGGCAGCGGGCCTTGGTTTGATCTGCATATAGTCACTGTAGTAGCCCCCTGAGCACCACCAGGGGTCACTGCTGAGCACAGAGCGAGGAACAGCCCCTGAGCACCATTGGGTATGGCCCCAAAATCAAAGGGTGGAGAGACAGAGAGCTCAAGGTGCGGGTAGATTCAGGCTCGATTCCCTGCACAGCACCTCACGACCCCCCTGGCCCCCTCCCCAGACTACACCACTATCTCCCTCTGACGCAGGGGTGAGGAATCAAGCAAATCAGCCCGTTTGTTTAAAATTAGTTATTACGTGGCAAGGAAAGGCAAAGTTGAGAAGTGACGACCGGTTAGAGCTGAGGGCTGGGAGATCTCGCAGGGGGCTCGGCCTCTGCCCACAGCGCCTCATCCCGGCACCTCATGGCTCCCAGGCACCACCAGGAGCGGCCTCAGGGAAGTACCTCCCCACCCCCCACCCAGAAACCAAAATAGGAAGAGAGAGAAAACCTGGCCAGAGACTGCTCTTCACCACTGCCACAGCCAATGCACCGCGGCGGCGACACAGCCAGGCTTGTTCTGCGGTTCGAGCCTCGGATTTAACTGGTGTCATCTGCGCGGTGGGGACTGAACCAGGGACTCCCACTTTCAACTGTTCTCCCAGTGAGCGTAGATCAAAGCCCAGCTAGATGCTTAAAGTTACAGTGTCAAAGGGGTGCGGGCCTGAAGTCCAGAGTCGGGCACCACTGGTCTATCTATCGGAGGAAGATGAAGACGAAGGTCGGAAGGACACAGTCCGGCAGATGCCGGAGAACAGTCCGAAGACGGCAGTCCGCCAGACTGCGGAGCAGAGGGACTCCGCGGGAGAAGTGGACGGCCCTGAGGACTCTCCGGGTGAAGCCTTCATCTCTGGCTGCAGACAGGAGTCTCCCAGTGGTGAGCTGGCCGGTGCCCACTGCCTCACCGGGTCCCGCTCACACCTCCACCAGCTGCCCACTGAGCCGTCGCGCCGGCTCCACCCCACGCCCCCATTACCCTGACCCTGGTGACCACCGGGTGACCAGGGCCCCCACAGAGCAGTCGCCACTCAGCAGCTTCCCCAAGCCCTGCAGAGTCTGTGCCACCCAGTGAGTTCTCACGTCCACTGGGCCTCCCACGGGCTCCTTATCCTCCTAGCGCCCCCACCCACACAAGCTCCGAGCACACGATGGCGTCCTGGGAACAACCCGTGGTCCAACCAGGAAGAGACACCCGTTCCGGGGATGTCGTTGGAGCCCACGCCAGCCACAGGCACCCTCCGCCACGCGCTGGCCATTTACCCAATGCGGCTGCTGCTTCCTGCCCAGCTGGCGGGGCTGATCAGGGCGCAGATAAGGAGCCCCCTAGCTTGGGCTCAGGCCAGCACCTCAGCCTCCCGCGGCTCAGAGCCTATGACGGGGTCTGTGTGGCAGCCACCTGGGCAGGCCCTAACAGTACCGCAAGCAGCTAAACAGGCCGGCCACTGCCTCTGCTAAACCCAGCCTTGCTGCGTCTGACAGTCCCTACTGGCCCCCAAGCACGCAGGAGAGGTCACAGGGCATTGGAGCCTCTGACCTAACCCATCGAGGAGCTGCTTAGGGCCCAACGGCTGCTTCCTAAACACTAGGGAATGTGATGAAGACAGGTACAGGGCTAACCCACTCACCTGGGTTCAAATCCCGCACCACCTGCTGTTGGTCCCCTAAGCAGTGCAGCAGTCACCAAGCACAGAATCCCCCCCAACATAAGACTAAATTAAAAGCCCCTTCTTTCAGGGGCAGAGAGCGCAGGGGTTAGGGTCCTGCCTTGCGTGGCCAAGCCTGGCTTGATTTCTAGCGCCACGTACGGCCCCTGAGCACCATCAGAAAGTGACTCCTGAGGACTGCGTATGGCCACCAACACCCCTGACAAGAAAAGAATTTAGAAATGAATTTTTTAAAAAATACACTCTTTTATTATGAATATTTTGGGCAAGGTAAGAAACCATACACTGAGCTCCCAGCTCCAACAAGGCCCAGCTCAGCGGACTCTGTCTCACCTTCACACTGGGGGTGTCTAGTGTTTGGTTCTCAAGGACACAGACTTCCTGGCACCTCGGTTATTTGAAGCAAATTTATTCCGGACACCAGCCTGTCCATCAGCATTCCACAGCAAGACCACTGTGACAGAAGGGCTTGCTTTCTGTTTCTCCCCCCCACCGGGTCACACCCGCGATGCTCAGGGGTTACTCCTGGCTCTGCACTCAGGAATTACTCTTGTGGTGCTCGGGACCAAATGGGATGCCGAGAATCGAACCCAGGTTGGAGCATGAAGGCAAACGCTCTACCTATGTACTATCACTCTGGCCCTGTTTTCTGGTGTTGTGTGTGTGTGTGTGTGTGTGTGTGTGTGTGTGTGTGTGTATGGGGAGTAAACACCAAAAATCTTTTAGAGCCTGGAGGCCACTCCCAGCTCTTCTGACCGGCCATGCAGGGCCTGTCATGTGATCTGGCTGGGCGGTGACGTGGGTGACCTCGTGCTGGGAACTGAACCTGAGCCGTGCACATCCGAGACACGAGCGCCTGGTCCTGCGATAGCCAAGACGGCGGTGGCACAGGCCCCTCAGACACCAGCTCGGGGAACACGGGCTGTGTCCACATACTGCGGCCGTCCACACTGAGTGTGGGCTGACATTGTGTGCACTGGAGAAGCCACACTCACGCTTATACCAGCAGGCTCCACCACAGACTGTCCACTGCACCGCGGTGCCTCCCTGCTGGCGTTCTGAAGCGGTTGGGACAGCAGGACAGTAGCCCGACGCCTTCCCTAATCTGCGCATTCGGCAGCAGCATGGACGTGACGAGATCCCAGAGCAGCTGGAATACGAGAGGTCACGTCTAACCAAGCACCGTCTTTGCCCGGAGCACAATCGACTCTCCCGAGCCAGCACAAGAAACGACTCGAGAGCCCGCAGCCGGGAAGCTTCCCTGAGAAACCTTCACACAGGCCGTCAGAAGCCAGAGTGGGGCCGGAGCGCTAGTCCAGCGGGTAGGGTGTGCCTTGCACACGGCCGACCGGGTTCGATCCCAAGCATCCCATATGGTCCCCAAGCTCTGCCAAGAGTAATTCCTGAGTGCAGAGCCAGGAGTAACCCCTGAGCATTGCCGGGTATGACCCCCAAAAAAAAGCAAAAAAAAAAAAAAATCCAGTGTGGTGCCCACCATCAGCTGCGTGGTTCGTGAGAGCAGCCACTCCGAGATGCCCACGGCAAGATCAGACAGGCACTCCATGGGCAGGCAGCCGAGAGGATGGGACCGGAACACAGCACTGGACTTAAAGAGATTAAAAGAAGGATCTGCAAAAGTGACTGCAAGAACAGAAAACGGCTAGATTGGCACGTAGCGAGCCAGAACACACATCACTTTATCAATACCATTCGCATATATGGGCTGTAATGGGCAATATAATTAGTGCCGGCTAAATGGGGGCTAGGTGGAAAATGAGGGTCTCTGGTGGCGGTGGGAGGACTCTGGTGGTGCGGCTGGTGTTGAACGATGAATCACAACTGTATTGCGAAAAGCTTTGTTCTTTGTAAATCATGGTGTTTAAATGAAAAATAAAAATCAATAAAAAATGGAATAAGTGGATGTGAATTTGAAAGGAAAAAACCCACAAAGATCTGTTGTACCACACTGGTTAGATTAATAATGCACACACACGGGGAACTAGACTCTGAATCCCAAAGCCAAAAGCCTCCCCTACGCACACAAGCACCAGTTCAAGTCACGGACGAAGAATCGAGTGTATGCGGATGTCAGCTGAGGGCACGGAATGGATGAATACAGTCCAGAGAAGGGCACTGCCCAGACCATGCTTGTGTGCTGCACTCAGGGGCAATGAACGTACGTGAGCACCAGCCAACAGCCATGGCTTTTTTTTTTTTTTTTTTTTTTTGCTTTTAGGTCATACCGGCGGCGCTCAGGGGTTACTCCTGGCTCTGCACTCAGGAATTACTCCTGGCGGTGCTCGGGGACCATATGAGATGCCGGGATCGAACCCGGCCCGACACAGGCCAGCCGTGTGCAAGGCAAACGCCCTACCCGCTGGGCTATTGCTCTAGCCCCAATGAACGCACGTGAGCACCAGCCAACAGCCATGGCTTTAAGAAAGAAGCAGGGCCTCCATTTTTCGGTTTTTTTTTTCTTTTTTGAGTCACGCCTAGCAATGCTCAGGGGTTACTCCTGACTCTGCACTCAGGAATTACTCCTGGCGGAGCTCGGGGGGACCATATGGGATGCCGGGATTGAACCCAGGCCGGCACAGGCCGGCCGCATGCAAGGCACACGCCCTACCCACTGGGCTATCGCTCCGGCACCCATTTTTCAATGCTTTCCTTCATCCACCTACATACCTGGCTCACAAGTGGTCCAGGACCGGGCAGGAAGAGTGAGGGTGGGGGACAGACAGAAGGACGGGGGAGGGAAGAAGGATCCCTTTTCTCTGGAGACACAGCTTGCTCCGCGCCCAGGGAACCAGCTGTGAGGAAGGCAAGCGTCTGGACGGAATTCCCCACTAGGCCAACACGGCCCTTGCAATTCTATTTGTTTGCTTTTCGGGTCTCACCCAGCACTGCTCAGGGGTAACGACACTGCACTCAGGAATTACTCCTGGCGGTGCTCGGGGACCATGTGGGATGCCGGGGATCGAACCTGGCTGGCCGCCTGCGAGGCAACACCTGCTCTTGCACTATCACTCCGGCCCCTGCCTCTGTATTTCACAAGGAACGCTGGAGGGCTCCCGTGGAGTCCACACAGCGCTGCCCGGGCGTCCGGAAGCGAGGCACCTGCCAACTGGGCGGGGCTTCACAGCTGCTTGCCCTGTCCCCTGCAGTGGACAGTGCCAGGACCGGTCACGCCCAGACCGCCCCTGCTCTAGGCTCCCAGACTGTGAGCTCGTGTCACGTGACTGAGCCGGGGCTGACCCTTTGTCCTGCTCTGCGCCGCTGCTGCATCCTCAGCGTCCACGGCTGTCTGAGACTGGGTCCGCTTTCTCCCGTTTGCCGAGGACCGCTCGGGGCCAGACAGTGGTCAGCATTCAAGGCAGAAAGGACCCCTTCATGGGGCTAAGCTCCCACGTGGGGACACCCCCCCTACACAGGCACACACGCTACCTCAACGCCAGGCACAGGACGGCACGGCCGGGACAAGGAGCCAAATGGAACCGGGACAGACTGTCTTCCCCAAGCTGGGGGTGGAAGGCGGTGATGTCAGGGAAGGGGCCCTGTGAGCAGGGAAGGCTGCCCATGAAGCCCTCCCAGGCGTCTGAGGTGGACAGCACAGAACTCTTGTTCTGTGGGTCCCCACGTAACACTCAGGGCACCTGAGGGCCCTCCCAGCTATTCTTGACCAACTGGGCTGGGGCACAATGCTCAGGTCCGGGGCTGAGGCGCTGTTCTGGGCTGGTTGTAAACCAGCAAGGCCACAGAGGGGCCAGAGGGATAGTACAGCGGGGAGGGCGTTTGCTTTGCACACAGCTGACCTGGGTTCGCTCCCCTGACATCCCATATGTAATTCCTGAGTGCAGAGCCAGGAGTAACCCCTCAGCATCGCCGGGTGTGACCCCAACGGACTTACTGAAGACCACCCTTGGGGCTGGAGATAGAGGACAGCAGGTAGGGCACTTGCTTTGCACATGGCGGACGTGTGTGTGTATGTGTGCGCCACACTGATGAGGGCTGGGGCCACACCCATCAGTTCAGTGCTTAAGGGACCATACACAGTAGTACTTAGGGGATCTAGCTGGGGTGGGCTGCATGCACGGTACCCTAACCCTCGTTGCTGTGCCTGTTGCTGATGGGGACGAGACAGCTCAGCACCCTAACCCTTGGGCTATCTTCCGAGCCCTTCTCTCTTGAGAAAGCATCAGTGGGGCTGGGGCTCACTCGGTGGCAGGCACTGCCTTGCGTGCAGAGGCCGTGGGTTCGATCCCAGCACCCCAAGAGAAAGGACTGGGTTACCTAGCATCTGAACTTCGTGGGAATTTACTTCCCTTAGCTCATTTCCCAGACACACTCTGGTTGCTGCATTTTCAGTATAGAAACACGACATCTTGGCATCCCTGGAGAATCCTGGGGCACTGGTCCAGTCTTACGCTTTGGGTAAATTTAATTGCTTGGATAAGCGAGACTACTTAGTTAAGACAGAGGTGCTTTACGTAAGGTCCTTCGTCACTTTATGTACGTGCTGACAGGGCACTCGGGGCAGAGCCAGTCAAAGCGGGGCGTTCCCAGAGCAACTGTTGCCAACAGTATTTTCGCCTCTCCCTGTCCAGGCTCTCTTTTCTGGTTATGTTTTCCGGGTGTTCCTCCTCACCTGAAGGGAGCACAGTTTCCAGGAGCTTCCTGGAAAAGGGGTAATTTTGGAGACCCCTCGCAAATGACTTGGCTCCATCCTCACAGGTGGACAGGGTGGCCGGGCTGACCTGCAGCTTCAGGGCGAGACACAGATGCGAGTTCTGACCTCCTTTTTGCTTTAGCTTCCGGCTGCAAGTGCTGATTTAATCACATTCCACAGCTCAAGGCGCTCTGGTCTGAACCATGCTTCTCTGCTGTTTCCTCTTCCTCTCCAGGGTCATTCCACACTCTTCCCCCGCCACCCCCCCGGGAAGCAGTCGTCTAACTCCTGTTCCGGGGAGCGAGGCGTCCTCTGGTGTTAGGGGGACACACGCTGGCACGTGCTCTACCATGTCCCTGGCCCCCTGTTTGGTTTTGGTTTTTCCTGTCTCGTGCCCATCAGTAACAAGCATGCTGGTTATTCTTCCAAGTTTGGAAGAAGACCCTGAACTGCTTTCCCTGACAGCCACCTCCCAGTTTCTCCAATGTTTTGGAGCAAAACTCCCCCCAAGGGCATCTCTGCTCACTGCTGCCTCGTTCTCCTTCCCTGAACCCTGTGGTCAGATCCTGCCCTCACCACTGCATCAATCTGCTCCGGGTGGGCACCACTGTGGCAATGCAGCCAAGCTCCAGTGCCGTCTGCCAGAGCTAGGCTGGAGCAGGCTGAGACCCCTGCTCCTTCGGGCACTGCCTGGCTCGGCTCCTGCGCAGGGCATCTGGTTTTCTTCTTACCACCCTGGCCACTCCGTGGTGACCCTCTCTGCTCCGCCCAATTACCTACTAGCTTCAAGGTACAGTCCCATCCTCACGCTCCTTCCAGGGAGCCTGTAGGCTCTGGATGCCATGTGCTTAACTTATCTGTGCTTTAAAAAATTCCTTCCTTGCTCTTGTGATACAAAGATATACTACATTTCCCCCAAATCATTTACCACCCCTTATCTGCAACCTTGAGCCCAGAGGCATTTTGGAACTCAGACTTTTTTTCCAGAGTTAAGAAAGGTGATGTTGGGGGCCAGAGAGACAGCACAGCTTGCCTTGCTGGACCTGGATTGGATCCCTGTCACCCCATATGGTGCCCCAAGCCCACCAGGAGTGACCCCTGAGCACAGCTGCATGTGGTCCAAAAACCAAAACCAAAAAAAGTCACATCACAGGAAGCTTTAGGGCATCACAGCACAATCAAACACGTCAACAGGGCTGGAGTGACCCTGCTAAGAAATGGTTCAGGCAAAGGTTATCAATGGGCAGTAAAGCAACCATTAGCCTCGACCACTAGGCTGTTGAAGAATATATTTACAAGCCAGTAATAAAAGGCCTTGGAAGTAACTTTCTAACTGCAAAGGGAAAATGTGTAGTTTCACAAGCAATAGACGGAGCAGTAATCACCTTATCGGATGACATCTTAGAAGAGCTGAGGGTAGAAAATACCCTAACATTGTGACTTAGAAGAGCTGAGGGTAGAAAACACCGTAACATTGTGACCTGGCTGTTGGGTGCTACTGTACAAAGCATGTGGCCACAACACCTGAAGTCTTACTACAAATATTTCAATGAAAACAAACCCTCTAGGCCTAGCTTCCAGTTTATAAACAAAGATAAGGGACAGTGAGATAAAGAAACCAAAGGCCAGCAGGGGAGATCAGTCAACCCCAGAATGATGGAAGCCCGAGCCTGTGGTTTTGGTGTTTACAGGGCCAGGTTCTGGACCAGGAGTCGTGGCAGAAACACCAACAGTTGCAATGTAGGACTCTAGACTAGATCTCTGCTCAATAAACCTAGCTCAAAATCACAAGCACCCTCAAAGGCAAATACCCGACGACTTGGGATGAATGTAAGTATGAGCAGAGAGAAATGGGCCCAGCCCAGGAAAGGATTCCACAGCGCCTCTGACCTCAGAGGCACCGTGGCTTCTGCCGGTATTATATCACTGTCTTCCCGTTCATCCTCGATTTGCTCGAGCGGGCCCCAGTAGCATCTCCATATGACCTGTCTCATGCAAATAGAGCCCAAGGGCACCTGCTTGCTCCAGGAACATAAAGAGCCTCAAACCATTCCATCAGGTCATGGGAATGAGGTCTATAATTGTTACTGGTATCTGGCATATCAAATAGGACCTAATTCAGCCTGCCTGGCACCAAAGGTTTTGTATATCTTTGTATTTCTCACCTGGGACTGTTCCGAGGGCAGTGAATACGTCTAACTTACTTCTTTGTTTCCCATAGTAACTTATAATAGCAGATGTTCAATAATGTTCACTAAACATTATTGTTCAGTGAACAATAAACAAAAAACAGAAAAGTTCAGGGGCCAGAGCGATAGCCCAGCGGGTAGGGCGTTTGCCTTGCACGTGGCCGGCCTGTGCTGGCCCGGGTTCTATCCCGGCATCCCATATGGTCCCCCGAGCACCGCCGGGAGTAATTCCTGAGTGCAGAGCCAGGAGTAACCCCCTGAGCATTGCCGGGTGTGACCCAAAAAAGAAAAAAAATAAAAATAAAAAATAAAAATACTATTAAAAAACAAAAACAGAAAAGTTCATTAGCCTGGGCTGAATGGGGCAAACATTTTGGGGACAAAATGGTGAATCTGAATGTGGACCGAGTATCAGATTTTATTAGATATGATACTTATTTATTAGATATTATACTTATTCATTAGATATTATACCATGAACCAAGGTTGACTTTTTTAAGGCGTGACGGTCGTACTGTGACACTGGAGAAAAACGCTCTTTTCCCTTCCGAGACCCTGTACTCAGTGACAGACAGAAGATTAGAGCCGCGGAGTCTGGCTCTGCAGGCCCTGGGACCTCATCAGGACCTCACACAAGCAAGGGAAGTGCTCTGCCACGAGCGACATCCCGGCCCCACGAATCGGAAAGAAAGCGATGCCCCTTGCTCTCCTGTGATATAATCTGCCAACTCAAGCTGTATTTCCCTACCCCAGCACTAATGCTTAGACATGTAAAGAAACGAAACACAGGAAACCATGAAGTTCCCAGGGTGTAACCGAGTAAGGGCACGGCATTCTGCATCCTTTCTGCATCCTTTTTGTGGACCTTGTTGTTGTGTTTTGGGTCACACCTGGAAACGCTCAGGGATCATTCCTGGAGTTGCTTAAGGAAACAAACTTAATATTGAACTTGGGGATGGAACCAAGTTCAATATTCTGTATTTTTTTTTCTCTATTGGCTTTTTGGGTTACATTGGCGTGCTCAGAGGTTACTCCCTGGCTCTATACTCAGGAATTACTCCTGGCAGTGCTCAGGGGACCATATGGGATGCCGGGATCGAACCCAGGTCAGCTGTGTGCAAGGCCAACATGCTGCCCACTGTACTATCGCTTGGACTTAATATTCTATATTGTTACATGAGACTGGATATAATAAAGTTGGTTCTTCCTTTGTTCACATTCACTTATAAATTCAGTGCTTCCATAGAGTTTAAGCAACCAGAATTATTTCATCCATCCATCCGTCCGTCTGTCCATCCATCGTGCTTTTTTTGGTCCCACCCAGCAATGCTCAGGGATTACTCCTGGCTCTGCACTCAGGAACTACTCGTGGTGCTGAGGGGACCATATGGAATGCCGGGGATTGAACCCGGGAAGGCAAATGGCTTACCCGCTGTTCTACCACTGTTCTACCAGGATGAGTCTTTCTTGGCTTTTGCGAGTCAGTCATTTGGGAGGAACTCTCCCAGGCAGTTTTGTTTATTCGAAGTCTCTGGTGAGGCTTTAAATCAGATGGATGGTAGCTGTGGATGGAATAGTCTCAAAGGCTTTCCACACACATACCAGAACCTGGTGTAGGAACACTCAAGGAGTTGGGGGGCTGTTACAGTGAGGGGGGCTAAGAGAAGGGTGCGAGGGCTTGGCCCCCCCTCTCTCTCCCTCTCTCTATCTCTCCCTCTCTCAGAAAGCCACGAGATCTCCCCACACGGTGCCCCAGGACTCCCCAACCACCTGCCCACAATCCCATGGCCTTATCTCAAGAGAGCAGGAGGAAGTCACATGGCCTGTCTGAGCCTGTTAAGGGTCACGTGGCACCACCCCTGCCACATGGTTGGATAAGGCAGGTGCATAGGTCACCATGGGCAGCAGGCGAGCAAACACAGGCCCGTGTCTCGACAGAGGACGGTCACCCCACAGCGTAGCAGTGTGATGGGGCGGGATGCACACTGTCCTGTTTCGCTTGTTTGTTTGTTTGTTTTGGGTCACACCAGCAATGCTCAGGGGTTACTCCTGGCAGTGCTGGGACACATAGGGTGTCAGGGATGGAACCTGGGTCAGCCGTGTGCAAGGCACAAGCCCTCCCGCTGTGCTGTCGCTCCGGCCCCCTGTCCTGTTTCCGGATCGGTCCGCCCCAGGGCAGTCCCGTTCAGAACCCAGCGTGACTGTCCTGTTTCTGGAATCGTCTGCTGCAGTGCAATCCTGTTCAGACTCCTCTGAAGTAATGCGAAGCACTTAGCTCAGCCTCTAGAAAGAGGAACTTCCGGTAGACACGTCAGCTACCGTGCCGTGGTGACTACACGGCAGCAGGTCAACGGCAAATGGAACAGGACCCGGGACATAGCTCAAGACCAGCCTTCATGCCTGGCCTGTGTGAAGTCCTGAGACCCATCCCGGCACGTCACGGACGCTTACCAGCACCGGGAAGAGCCCGCTAGCCCCCGAGTAATGGTGAGCCTGGGTACCACAGCACATCAGCCTGACCCTCAGCACTGCATGTGTCCACAGGGACTCGGCCCCTCCCATGTAAATAGGTGGGCGGCGTCCAGGGTCCAGCAGCAGCAGCTTCCTCTTTCTGAAGGGGCTGGACACTGCAACCGGCAGGGCTAGGCTGGAAGCCGCGCACACCGGGGGTGTCCCACATAGCCCTTGGCCGGCCTACTCCAGGGCAGCCCAAGGGCAGCAGAGGGAGAGGCCTCGTGAGCGAGGGCAGGGCACACTGGCTCTCGCGACGCAAGACACACCACGTGCCAAGTACCGCGAGTCACCACGAGCAGCCAGAGTCTCGGGTCTCTGTGACGGCGGCGGTGGAGGAGGAGGGAGGAGGAGGAGGGGGAGGGAGGAGGGAGGAGGAGGAGGAGGAGGCATTAGTGGCCCACAATTTTCAGAGCCACCCCTAAGTGCCCAGCCCCAGCTCCGGGCGCCCTCGAGCCTCTCTGCCAGGGACCCTCAAGTTCCTTACCAGGCCCAGAGAGGCAAAGGTCGGATGGCTGTGAGGGGCTGAAACCCCCCAAGACTACAATCAGCGCAACACAAAGAGCAAACGACCGGCACAGGATGAGGAGGGGCGAGGACCCTCCCCGTCCCCACAGCTCCCAGGCAAGCATGGGCAGAAGAGGCACGCCCCAATCAAAATTTGTAACTATGTATCTCATTGTGATTCAATAAATACACAGTAACCTACTCCAAGGTGGGAACAGACAGGAGTTAGTAACATTGATTCCTCCGGTGATGGCCCTCAGGAAACGCTTGGGGAGAGAAGGGTCGCCTAGTCCCATGCAGGGAGGAGTCGAAGCGGGGTCAGGACACTGCCCACTGTGAGGGAGGCCCCTGGCCCCTTTCACTCAGTGCCTGTCCTGCAGCGCTCCTGCCTGGACCAGGGCCTCCCCTGCTGGCTCCACCCCTGCCCCGTCCCCACTCACCTCCGATGCAGCTACTTTCCAGTATAGGTCTCTGGGCTCAAACTTAGACACCAGAGATGCGAGATGGGCACCGAACGCCATTCCCATGAGGTGGAGCAGAGCAGTCACCTCCAGGACTGTGCCAAGGCCCAGGGGCACCAGCGGGCACTCACTGAAGAGGCCGCCCCGGGGAGGGGCGGGCACTGCTACAACTAGGGCGGTTTTCCTAAGGGGCGGGTTCCAGGTCGCAGTGACTCTCCTCCTGGACCGGGAGATAATCACCTCCCCATTGTTCTGGACCCTGGTCCCACACAATCTTCCATCCTGGGCTTAGGCCTCAGAGGCTCCTGTTGCAGTTTCTCTTTTCTTTTTGGGTCACACCCAGCAATGCTCAGGGGTTACTCCTGGCTCTGCACTCAGGAATTACTCCTGGTGGTGCTTGGGATACCGGGGATTGAATCCGGGTCGGCCGCATGCAAGGCAAACGCCGGTCCTGCTGGACTATCGCTCGCCCCTCAGAGACTCCTGTGTCTAAGGTGATTTGTGCAGCATTTCTCCCCTACTCCCCCACTGAGTTCAGGGGACTCTGGGTTCTTGTGCCCCAAGGAAGCCTCCCCGACGAGAATAGAAGCAGTTAGGCATCCTCACACAAGGTAAATACTCTTTTTTTTTTCTTTTTGGGTCACATCTGGCCACGCTCAGGGGTCACTCCTGGCTCTTCGCTCAGGAATTACTCCTGGAGGTGCTTGGGGGACCATATGGGATGCCGGGATTGAGCCTGGGACAGCTGCATGCAAGGCAAGCGCCCTCCCGCTGTGCTATTGCTCCAGTCCCAGTAAATACTCTTTTAACATATTTTCAGAAATGATGCTTATATTTTTAAAAAGCTCTTCGTGGAAAAGGGTAAAGGGATGCTTGGTACCCACACACGGCTTTAAAATGTCAGATCACTCCTGGTTTGTTCTGAGCTCCTTCACACGGTTTACAGCGACCCCACATGGAGGCCTCCATTGCCTACGGCGGCCCAAAGGGGCCCAGGGGAATCCCTCAGAGACCCAAGGCTGAGAGGACGGCGGCCTCATCATGCGTCACCCAGTCTGGCTCCAGAGCACAACAGATCCACACCGTGAAGAAGAGCTTCAGAAAACCATACGAGATCCTGCCCAGCCCCAGCCCTAGGTGCAAGATAAAAAAGACATGGTGCATCTAAAAAAAAAATCACTAGTGCAAACAACTCTGTAAACCACCATGCCTTGAAATCAAGATTAGAAGTAAAATACAACAAAACAAAAGAATCAAAATGACCCAGTGTGGCAGGGGAGAGGCCCCAAGGTTCGGACCACAGCAGGCTGGAGGCCGGGGAGAGCCAGAAAGTCTTTCACACATGGCCTGGCCCCGAGAGAGAAGAAAAGTGGCCCGTGGGCAGAGACAGCCCAAGGGGAGAGGTGCTCGCCCCACAAGTGGCGAACCCTGGTTCAATCCCCCAAGCTTCAGGAGTGACGCCTGAGCACAGACCCACGGGCAACCCCTGAGCACAGCTGGGAGCAGCCACACACCGAGCTGGGAAACAACTCGGAGAGGGGCTCATGCTTTGCAAGTGGGAGCCCCCATCCTCAGAAACAGCGGGCACTGCACAGGGTATGTCCCCACCCCCTAGGTAGTTAATGACCCCGTACTGTACAGGGTGGGAGTGCCCGGAGCCCCCAACGCGAAGTCTGGCTGATCCCCGAGGAGACGGAGGGGCTGGAACCTCAGCCTTGGAGGCCACCTACGAGGGCTTTACTCAGGGAGTGCCAGGGCCGGCGGCTCCCCCTAGGAACTGCACCTCAGCTCTGTTTCCTGGTGAGCTCTCTGCCCGTCTCCTGACCAGCTCCCTGCTGCGCAGATGACTCGGGCAGCTCCTGGTGCGTCAAGCCTGACCACTGCTCCTCTTTCTGGAGGGGGGGCCGCCTGGCGGCAGGCACGCAGGCTGGCCCCCGTGGGCACTCCCCGTAACGCCCTCAGAAGCAGTTCCTCTCACTCCAGCAGCTCTCCTTCACACCCCCAGCCCTCTATGCCAGAAGAGGGGTATGGAGGAAGTGAGTACGACCACCCCCTAATCCGCAAGAAAGGGGGGGGGCGCCTGCCTAAACAGTTTCCTCCTATCCACACAGTTCTCGGCAAGAGCTCAGAACAGACAATACACTACAATAAAGGCTGCGGAGGCCACCTCTCAAGCAGCTTATAGTCCCTAGTACTTGCGGAACACAGCTGGCTGCAGGTAACTGAAACCTCGACAGAACTGTGAACAAGAAGGGAGGGGCCCGCACTGCTGTAGTCCCCGTGTGACTGTGAAACACATTTTCTGAAAAGAAATGGAGGTTTCCATCTCCGATACCTAACCTCCAAGGCCTCACTTAATGGCGCTTCCCAACGGGCAACCACAAGGCATTATCTAGATTCTGAGACGCTCTTAAATAAATAAGGTTCTAAGCGTGTTATTATAAAACACGTAACAGGTCTATCAAAGCAAGGGTTTTTTAAATTTTATTACACCACTCTTAGACATACAATTGCAGGATGCTCATGCTCGAGTTTTGGTTCCAGTGTTCCAACACCCATCCCTCCACCCGAACCCATCTCCCATCACCAATGTCCCCACTGCCCTCCCCTCCCGCACCCCAACTACTTGGCGGGTTCTGTATGTCATTTCTCTCCTCTCTATCTCTCCCTCCTGCCTACCTCAAAGCAAGTTTTTATGCTCTCTCCACTCCTTTGAAGTTACAGAACAGCCGTTTGTCAGATCCTTCCGAGCAAGAACACACATTCTGTCAAATCCAAACCTATCCTCAATCTTAAATTTCCTTTTTTGGGTCACTGTTTTGGAGCCACACCCAGCAATGTTCAGGGAGTTACTCCTGGCTCTGCACTCAGGAATCTCCCACAGTGGTGCTTGGGGACCATATGGGATATCAGGGACAGAACCTGGGTTGGCTGTGCACGGCCAGCGCCTTGCCCACTGTACCGTGGACCTAGCCGCATACATTTATTTCATAGATTGACCAGAGTGAAACGCAACACTAATGAGCGACTTCCTGGCTCAGAAACCTGACTGTGGGGAACGGAGCCCCACAGAGAGGCCACAGACTGCTCAAGAGCTGAATCCTCCAACTAATACTCGAAACCCTGCTGGTGTCATGACGGCTAAGAATGCTTGGGCAGTGAAAGCTATATGGGGGTGCAGGGGTTGAGTGAAAGCCCCAACCTCCATGTCCCTTCTCTTGTGTAAGCTGCCACTGAACCAAGAGCACCCGCGTTCACTGAACAGCCTGAGTCCATCACATCTGGGAAGAAAGTCCCCAGGGGCCACCCAAGTGACCCTGTGCCCTCTCAAGCCACTAAGAAACCCAACAGAGAGGAGGCCGCCATGACAATCCAGGTTTTCTGGTGTTTGCCCAGTGGGAGCAGCTGTGTCCTGGTTCAGGGGCGCACCGTGTCCCCTCTGCCTTGGTGCCAGCAGTGGCAAGCTGGGGCCCAGCCAGATGAGACGCCCCGACGGCAGCAGCTGAGAGCTGAGAGGAGAGGGCGGAAGGCCCAGGAGGGGTGCGGCCGCTGATCAGCTGGCAGAGACTCTTGTCTGACCAGGTGCCCTGGAAGGTCGTGACCCAGGACGCCCACCAACATGCCGCCTTGGCTTCTATGCGGATACTTATTCCTGCATGGTGGTTTGCTTTACTGTCAAATATCCTGTCAAGACAAGACCACATGGAGCTGGAAAGAAACCCAAAATATCCTGGAGACTGGAGACGTTGTTCCCTAATGCCCTTCCTGGCCAACGTCACTGATGAATGTTTTGGAGCCCTAATTTGTTGCTTTATTGCCATGTTTTAAAAATACTTTCTGGAAAAGCAAAGATAGATAGATTAGATAGATTAGATAGATAGATAGATAGATAGATAGATAGATAGATAGATAGATAGATAGATAGATAGATAGATAGATAGATAGATAGATAGATATAGATTAGATAGATAGATAGATAGATAGATAGATAGATAGATAGATAGATAGATAGATAGATAGATAGATAGATAGATAGATAGATAGATAGATAGATAGATAGATAGATAGATAGATAGATAGATAGATAGATAGATAGATAGATAGATAGATAGATAGATAGATAGATAGATGCATGGAAGAGGGCCAGAATGAGATAGTACAGTGGGTTGGGCATTTGCCTTGCACACGGCCAACCCAGGTTCCATCCCTGATACCCTGTGGTCCCCCCGAGCCCACAGATGTGATCCCAGAGCCTCTGGGTGTGGCCTAAAAACAAGCCAAAGAAATTGGTTTGAAAGAAAAGCCCAACCTGGCTTCCTTGGATGCTGGGGTCTGCACCCAGGTTCTGAGAGAGGTCAGCGGGCTGCCCTAACTGAGGATACCACCCATCTCCGTAGTGTGGGCAAAGGCACATCCAAGTGTCTCAGGGTCTTCTACATCTCAGAGGACCTTGACATCCTGGACCGAGCTACTGGAGAGGAAACAGGTACAAAATGGAGTCACTTGCGCTAACAAACCACAACTTACCACTAACCTGGAATGACCTGGTCAGCACAGGAGGGGACATGCGGAGAGACCCCAGCTGCCCCTTAACGAAACCACCGACCTGGCCACCGACCAGCCGCAGTTCCTAGTCCCACCTCCTTTCTGCCTGTGAAGTCTTTTGCTGTGTGTTTACGCAGAGCTCCTCTGCGTCTGCTAGTAGAGACGCTGCCTCTTCACCAACTGTCCCGTGACTTCCTTGGTTTCTGGACCACACCTAATGGTGCTCAGGGAACAGTATGATACTGGGGACCAAACGTGGGGCTCCTGCATGCGCCCGCCCTCAGGTCAAGCTTAACCCGAGTCCACTATTACCCTGATTTATGTGATCACAACTCCTACAGTTTGAGCAAAAACCTCAAATGTTTGGCTTCAAATATGTCTTCGCTCACATGGAGAAAAGATTCAAGTAAGTCTGAAAAACAAACTCCAAAAGGATCGGTCTCCTTCCACTGCAGAAAAACTGGCTCCCAGGTGACCCAAGCATTCAAACAAAAATGTAAAAGGCTACCCTTACCTCCTGACCCCACCAGGATGCATTACACTGTTCTCTTTAAAATTCCACAGATGGGTCGGAGCGATAGCCCAGCGGGTAGGGTGTTTGCCTTGCACGCGGCTGGCCTGTGCCAGCCTGGGTTCGATCACCGGCATCCCATATGGTCCCCTGAGCACCGCCAGGAGTAATTCCTGTGTGCAGAGCCAGGAGTAACCCCTGAGCATCACCGGGTGTGACCCAAAAAGCAAAAAATAAATAAATAAATAAATAAAAATAAAATAAAATTCCGCAGATGCTTAACACCAGCTGCACAGGGCCGGGGAACGCTCTCCGGAGCCCGGGCCTGCTCAACAGAGTGGCCTCAGGAGTGCTGCTCCTGGCTCTGTGCTCTGGGGCACGGGAGACAGGCAAAGCGCGTGCTCTGGCCTCTCACGCAGCTCTAACCCAAACCTGCTGAACCTGCTGAGCGAACAGGGAAACAGCACTCTGCCACCAGCTACCTGTATCTGCAGCGAAATCTGTTTGGATCAGAATCGGCTTGGCATGAATGAGCTTAGAGCCACACCAGTCTTGGGGAGGGAGGGGCGGGGGGCAGGTGTCCAAGGATGATGCCCTGGAGCGTCGGAACAAATCCTCAGGAAAGCAGAACAGCGTTTCAGCCAGGAGAAACGGAACAGTAACCCGGAACTTCCGAGCAGCCACGGCCAACGTGCCCGGAGGAGGCACAGTTCTGAATGCCGCACCAGGGAGGGCGAGTTTTCTTCAAGAAGAGTCTGCAGCCCTGTAGCACCTTCCCCTCACTGGGTCCACAGGCCTGGGAGAGCTTCCCAGAGCAAACAGGCGCCTCCGGCCTCGGAGGCAGCGAGAGGGCCAGAGACCTGCTCCCGGCAGTCAGCCACGAGCCCCTCTGACACTGTCACTGTGGCCGACTCTGAGTGACGATCCTGTCCACTAGCGTCAGGAGCTCCGAGGTTTGGAGCTGCGTCTCAATGCAGTTGGTGAGACCTGTGATACCAAAAATCTATTCCACAGCGGGAGGGGCGTTTGTCTTGCACATGGTGGACCTGGGTTCAATCCCCAACATCCCCGAGCAAGTAATTCCTGAGTGAAGAGCCAGGAGTAACCCGTGAGCAACGCCAAAAAGCAAGTATGTAAATAAATAAATACATGAATGAATGAATGAATGAATGAGTAAATAAGATCTATTCCAGGACTGCAGACATAGCTCAACGGGCAGAATGAGCTTTGTATGTGAGAGGCTCATCTGATCCCTGATACCACAGAATCCCGCAAGTAAACACTGCTGGGTGTGGTAAGAATGAATGAATGAATGAATGAGTTTTAAGTGAACTCTTAGGGCCAGACAGTTCAGCAGGTAAGGAGCTCGCCTAGTATATGGCTGACCGAGGTTTGATCCCAGAGCAGCATATGGTCCTCGGAACCGCACCAGGACTGAAGGGGAGGAAGTCGCGGCATCACTGGTTGTGGCCCTCCAGCCAAAACACAACAGAGCTGCTCCCGTGAGGGCCCCGGGGCGTGGGTCAAGTGGCCTGAATGTGGCAGGCGCTGGTCTTGACCCTGGCGCTGCACCCAGTGCGCCCTGCAACAATTTTAGAGTCCCTGGGTCCCACACTCTAGGTATGAAGGGCCACACTGTTAAGTCTTTAGGCAAGCAAGTGGACAGCTCCTGTTTATAACAGGGAGGGGCAAATGTTGGGTCAAAGAGGTTTTCTTTTTGGGCCGGAGCGATGGCCCAGCGGGTAGGGCATTTGCCTTGCACGCGGCCGCCCATGCCGCCAGGGTTCGATCCTCGGCATCCCATATGGTCCCCCGAGCACCGCCAGGAGTAATTCCTGAGTGCAGAGCCAGGAGTAACCCCTGAGCATTGCCGGGTGTGACCCAAAAAGCAAAAAAAAAAAAAAAAAAAAAAGAGGTTTTCTTTAATTAATTACTTTTATTATTATATCACTGTGAGATATTATTATTATATCACTGTGAGACAGACCATTAAAGCTGTTCGTGATTTGGGGCGGAGCTATAGCCCAGCGGGTAGGGCGTTTGACTTGCAAGCGGCCAGCCCATGCCGGCCAGGGTTCGATCCCGGCATCCCATATGGTCCCCCGAGCACCGCCAGGAGTAATTCCTGAGTGCAGAGCCAGGAGTAGCCCCTGAGCATTGCTGGGTGTGACCCAAAAAAAGCAAAAAATAAAATAAAATAAAATAAAATAAAAGCTGCTCGTGATTGGATTTCAATCATACAGTGTTCCAACACCCATCCCTCCATCAGTGCACAATTCCCAACACCAATGTTCCCAGATTCTCTCCCTCCCACCCCCAACCTGCACCTGTGGCTGGCCCGTCTCTCTTTTCTCTCTGCTCTTCCTCTCTCTCTCCTCTCCTCTCCTCTCTCTCTGTCTGTCTCTGTCTCTCTGTGCACTCAGGAATTACTTGTGGGGGAATCATAGGGGATGTGAGAGTTCGAACCAGGCCAGCCGCGTGCAAGGCGACACCGTCCCTGTGTGCTACTGCCCCAGCCCCCAAGATCCACGTTTTTACCCTAGAAAGGCAGACGCCAGTATCGGGGTCAGACACCTGACTCGGATCGCGGACTTACAGGCAGGACTGTCACTGGTGGGTGAACTCATGCCCCCGGGCCCAGGCTCCGGAGCCTGTGGCCAGCGCTGCCCGCTGACCATGGGAACTAGCCCGGCCTCCAGCAGGGAGGAACAGGGACCTCTTCCCAGTCGGCTTTGTCCTCACTCCTGAAGAGGAAGATTCCAATTCACTTCACACACCCTAAAACTTCAAACCAGATGCAAAGACAAACAGGGAAAGTGCTCCAGGAGAGGGGACCTAGAGAAACAGCCGCCAGTGCCGGGGCTGGGGAGGTGGGGCTCGGCGGGCTTCCGGGGCTTCCTGGGGGGGCCCATCCCAGCACCTCACGGCCCCCTGAGCACAGCCAGGTGTGCTCCAAAAACCAATTTGTTTTTTTTTTTTAAAAATAACCATTAGCTACTAATTGCTAAAAATAACTCCTGTCCTTAAAATGTTTGCCAACAGCAGAGTCCTGATTGCGTGTAAATATAACCTGCTGGGTCAGCAAGTGTCTGAATTCTCAGCAGCTCAGGGCTGGCTTTTGGGTCACACTAGCAAATGACTTGGCCGCAATCTACTGGGGCAGAGGAGCGCCTCGTCTCCTCTGAAGCTTTACAGCAGCAGACGCTGGGATCCGCTCGTCAGAGTGGAGGTGGCCTTACCTGTCAAGGCCCGCCCCAAGGGCTGCGTGCTTGTGTCAGCTCCGGCGTAAGTCAGAGCTTCCGTGTCCACGCTCACCCCAGGGGACGGGGGCAGGGCTCTCTGATACACTCCTGCAGGATGTGGGGCCCGTCTGTGCCACAGTCTTCCCAAGAAGACCCCAAAGGTTTGAAGACCCACTCCCAGGCCACGGTCTTTACCACAAGAGACCCCAGGCCCTCCGTGAGGCCCGCCCTCTGCCCTGAGGAGGGCACTTCCGAGAGAGCAGGGGGCTAAGGAGCTATGCCACACGGAGGGGGCATCCGGCCTGGCTGGCGACTGCTGTCACCTTCTACCATGGAAGTCCCTCCCTCGGGAAACACTAACCAAGAACGAGGGGAAGACAGCCGAAATGGTGTTCTCACATGTCCTAATTCTCTTCTGCGTCCCGGCAGCTCTGAAGGCTGCCCAGGTCTGCCACGGGGAGGGGAGGTGGCCTCGTGCCCCCCACTCGACCTTTCACAATGGCTTCTTTATACATCTGCTGGAAGGCTGATAAGATCAGGGTAACAGGTCTGTTAGGAGCCACGGAGGCCCATTTCAGGATGGTTCTGCCACAAAGCTCCCAGAAGGGACAAAAAGAGCTGACCGGCTGGTTTGGACCGGACCAGAACAAAGGCAGGTGTGAGAGGTGGGGCTGAGATGGGCCAGCAGGCGAGGGCGGGACCGAGAGAGCTGAGCACCCGCCAGAGACGGGGAGGCCACACCCACCCCAAGCCCACACCAGGAGGGAAGCGGTCGGCAGGCAGAGCACAGTGGTCAGTGCTGGCTGGCCAGCCAGTGCTTCCACTGCCCTTAGGTAAAAAGCGAAGAGTCAGAGCGCCGGGCTCCGAGTCGGCTATCCAGTGAGACCCTCCAGGTCCGGCTGACACCCCGGGCCTGCAGCTGCCTGGTGCCACGGCCCCATGGGGCAATCTGCCCAGACTTTACGTCCGCGATGGGGGAGCTTGGGCAGGGAGTAACCCAACAAGGAGGCAGACGGCAGGGCAGGAAGAAAGACAGCTCCAGCTTCGGGCACCGTAACTGGACTTACACAACCAAACCCCTAAAACTAACAATAGCTGCCGGGTCTGATTGTCCTTCCAACCCATACAGGACGCAGGCGGTCAAGAGGGCCACAGACAACTGCCGACGGCACCGCTGAAACATGCCGCACACAAGAGCAGGTCAACTCTTCCCAAGGAACCAGAAAAACAGGGGAAAGTGAGGCACGGGCCGGGAAGACGCCAAGGGCCACAGGAAGGAGGAGGAGGTGATTTTACACCAAAGTAAACCTACAGACTCTGGGTTCGGGCGGAGGCAGCGGACTCTGCTTCCGTGCATGAGGCTAACCTGGGCTCACTCCCTGGCACCCCTGGGAGTCCCCTGAGACCTACTAGGAGTAACTCCTGGACGAAGAGCTAGGAGTAAGCCTTAGCATCACTGGGCATGGTAAAAGCTCTATCAGAGGGGCCTGAGCTGGACGCCTAGAACCTCAAAGGGTCAGATTTTTTCTCCAAAATGTCGACATGTGCACCCAAAGCACAGACGCCAAAGACATAACCTAAGTTTAAGAGAAAATGACTCTACTTGTACGAGACTACCTGTAAGAGTCGAGTCTGCTGATTTAATGTGTCCGCAGCGTGCAGCAAGCCTCGATGGAACAGTGCCACACAGCAGCAGGCATCGGCGTTTCAAATTTCTCTCCCAGCTCAAGCCCTCAAGTTGGAAAACAATTATTTTCTGACCCTCTGTTCCCACCTTATCTGTATATTTAGATAATTGGAGTTTAAGGTTTTACCCACCCACCTGAACTAACTTTATAAGGTAGGGTGGGAAGTGAGATAAAGCCCCTAGATTTCCTCTGGCTTCCGTAAATAAAGCTTCAGGCAGGCAGGCAGCCTACCCTGAGCAGGGGTCTTACAGTCCACGTCCGGGGTTCCTCCTTGGCTCTCTGCAGCCCACCCCCCACCCCCAGTGGAGGATGGAGAGTGGCGGGAAGAAGCAAGCCACGCCCCGGCCGCCTTCGCCTCTCTCCCTGGTGCCGGCTGCGTCGGGGTCATCTTCCCGGTGGCCCGCTATGTCGGGGTTCTCCCCTGACGGCACAATGCGGCAGAACCTCAAAGGAGACTGTGACAAGATCCCACCTGCCCATGGGGAGAGGCACCAGAAGAGGAGCTGGAGCCCCCACACACACATAGCAGAGATCGAGTAGCCCCCTTCCTAAAAAAAGGAAGAAACTGCCAAAACTCAAACCCTTTCAGTGTTTGAAAATAACTCAATATGGAATATATATATATATATATATATATATATATATATATATATATATATACACACACACATATATATATGTAAAAGTTAAAACTATAAAACTCCCAGACAAAAATCCATAAGAAAACTCTGGCGGTGGATGGAGCGATAGTCCAGTGGGTAGGGCATTTGCCTGCATGTGGCAGACCTGAGTTCGATCCCCGGCATCCCATATGGTCCCCCAGCACCGCCAGGAGTAATTCCTGAGTGCAGAGCCGGAGTAACCCCTGAGCATTGCCGGGTGTGACCCAAAATATTAAAACATTGAATAAAATAATAACAATAATAATAAACAAAAAATATAACAAGAATGAAAGAATCAGAAGCACTGAAGAACAACTGCAACCAGAGCAATGTAAAATAAGGAAGTTCCTGGAGACCATCGAGGGAGCGTTAGTTCTCTGATTTGTTGTGGTGCGAGGAATCTGCCTGAGGCTCAGTGAGCACTGACTATCGCGGTCCTGTACTTAAGGGGGTCGCCGTTCAATTCTCTTTTAAACTGCGCCGATGACAGAAAGCACATGTATAGGACTAGCTAAGGAAAAGTAATTGCCAGCTTCGCTGAAAATATCTCAGAGTATTTCCAGTAGATATTGTAGCCGTGTGTGCTAAATACTGCATTAGCAGAAGGCTTCTTAGTTAATATTAAAGTGATTTTTTTAGAAAGTGAGCAATAAAAAAGGGATAGACAGTAATCCTTCTCTGATTGGAAAGAAAGGCACACCGCTGGGCAGAACAGGGGAAGGTAAACCCTCTCCTGGACCAGGCAAACCTCAGACAGGACGTAAAGCACCTCGGGAAACAGAAGCCGCGGAGGGTTCGGAGCCTTTTCTGAAAAACTAAATTCTCATCATTATAGGCTGCCGCTGCCATCTTCCCTCACCGCTGTCACTGCAATGCTGGGCGCCAGCGGTGGTGCCACAGCGGCACAGCGCTGAGAACCGCACACGCTTCTGGGGCCTGAGGATGTCCCCAGGGCTGCTCACCAGGGACCCCCTCACGGCTCTGACTGGGGATGCTGGAGCCCTCGGCTGATACGGCATTGCCGGGTCTCCAAGAACAGCCAAGAGAAACCCTCAGCCCTGAAATAAAAATGCCCCCCCAATAAAAAAGGTATCAGGGATAAATATGTCACCCTCTCCACCTGGGAGTATTTAGAGAGCTCGTTTAAAGGTTTGTTGAGTCAAAACGGCAAAGCCCATATGACTCAAAGACCATAATATGGATTGCTCAGAGAAAGCTCAGGTTGACAGTGTTACGGTTTTTATTGCTGGGCTAAAAGTCTTTGCTCCAGTAAAACTGTACTGACCCCACCTAGGCTCGCCCCCAGCCATCTTCCCCACTTGCCAACACCTTCCCGTGCCCACGACCAAGCGTTTTCTTGCCAGCCCTTTCCTAAGTGGTGGGGGAGGTAATGAAAGTCTCTGTACAGGGCAGGCAGAGTTCATGCAGTTAATTTTAGACCAGTTACCAGGTCTTTCTTGAGTCCTGGCCAGGGTTATTCTGGCACTGGCATGGCAGCATGGTTTGCACAGTGTGTAAAAACAAACAAACAAAGCTCTCACCAGCTGCCCAGAGAACACAGGAATAACCAGACACACCCCACCCCCATCAGCAGAAAGGGTGTGGCGGCAGCTAGCAGTCAGGATCGAAATCCTCCTTTAGCAAGTACTGAACAAAGTCGGAGAGCAAGGATCCGACTTTCCAGAAGTTCAGAGAGAAGCACGCTCCACTCCCTGGGGAATTACCACATGCTGACAGACAGACGCTCAGAACGCTGTCACTCCACCAGTAAGTGCAGACCATGGCTCACATGGAAACGTACAGCTTTTCTCAGCGGAAGCCATCAAATAACTCCATCACAAATTCTCCCAAATCAGTGACAGTAACAGGGGAAGCCTGGAAGATGCGCCGAGGAAGGCTGGCAGCTAAATCACCGCAAGAATCTCCACATTTTCACTTTAAATTCTGATAGTCAAAATCGTGGCTTTAAACTAAGAAGGGGCAGGGTAAGAAGGAGCGATAGCACAGCGGGGAGAGAGCGTTTGCCCTGCACACGGCCAACCCGGGTTCGATCCCGGCATCCCATATGGTCCCCAGCACCTCCAGGAGTAAGTCCTGCGTGCAGAGCCAGGATAACCCCTGAGCATCTCCGGATGTGACTCAAAGAAAAAGCCCCCCACCCCCATATATATATATAAAGGGGGCCCGAGTGCTCTACATGCAGAAGGCCTGCTTTCAACCCCAGGCACCTCATGGTCCTTGAACACTGCCGAGGTAGCTGGGGCCCCGCCACGTGTACAGCTTCACATGGACAACGCAGGGGGCTGGGGAGAGCTCCAGGGGCACACTGAAGCCGGGTTCTGCTCCGCCACCGCCCCTCCACGTGCAGGACTGATCCCGAGCATGCAGCTGGGAGTAGCCTCTTAGCATCACTGGATGTGGCCCCAAGCCAAAATTAATGATGAAAGTATCAAAAAGTAAAGAGTGAGGGCCTGGGGAGACGGAAGAGAACGACTATGTGGTTAGGAGAAGCCTGTCCAAAGGTTTTGAAGATGAACAGCCAATCTCAGCAGGAAAGAGAGCAAGCATTCCTCTAAGGGAAACTGAGGCGAAGAAGCACAAGCGTTCCCTCCCCAGTTTCTGCGAAGACGAAGCTTGTCTGGCTTGAGCCAGGTGCTACAGACTCAGGCAAAACAGGTGGGAAAATCTGATAAAGCATCTACTTCAAATGGAACAAAGACGAAACCAGACTGGCTGGAGCAACTCTCTGAGGTCAAAAACATGCAGATACGGATGACTTCCAGGACCCAGGCTGTAGCCTGTACACACACACACACACACACACACACACACACACACACACACACACACACACACACACACACACTCACACACACACACACACACACACACACACACACACACACTGAGAGCAGAGATTGAGTAGCTCCCTTTCTAAAAAAAGAAACCGTCAAAAACTCAACCACTTTCAGTGTTTGAAATTAACTCAATATGAAATACATATATGTAAAAGCTAAAACTGCAAAACTCCTAGACAAAAAATCTGTAAGAAAACTCTGGCGGGGGCGGGGCGATAGTCCAGTGGGTAGGACATTTACCTTGCATGCACAGACCGGGTTTGATCCCCAGCATCCCATATGGTCCCCCGAGCACTGCCAGGAGTAATTCCTGAGTGCAGAGCCAGGAGCAACCCCTGAGCATCGCAGGGCGTGACCTCTGAAAGCAAGCAAGCAAGCAAGCTCTGGAAATCTTAGACTAAGTGAAGATATTCTTTATATTCAACAGAAAAGCGTGATGCATTGGGATGGGGCAATAGCACAGCAATAATGTGTGGCCAACAAGGTGCACCCCCAGCACTCATGTGATCCCCACGCCCACCAGGAGCCAGGAGTGAAGCCCAGAGTACTGCTGGGTGTGCCCCCCCAACAAAAAAGGCAGGATGCATTAAAGAAAAGAATGAACTAATGAACAGATTGGACTGCAGCTTTAGAATGTTTGGACTTTTAAAGACAAGCACATATTAAAGGAAGTATGTGCAAATCATGTGTCTGATAAGACTTCTCGGGAATCACTGGGAATTCGTCAGATGGAGTTAGGGTCGGCCCTTCTCCCCTCCATTTTGTCGAGCCTGGTGGCCCCGCCCAGGAGCTGCCCTGGGGCCACCAGCCAGAGCATGAAGAGCCTCACAAGTGGCTGAGGAAGCTGGAACTCAGCTCGCCCCGGGCTCAGCTGACCATGGGGCCCCGGGGAAGGACAGATGGGTTTTGGGAGTGGGCCCATCACCTCTGGGGGTCCCGGAACCAGCTGGATGAGACTCGCCCACCACACTAGCCACCACCTTCGCTGTCCGGACGCTGGGATACTACCTCACGACCAGATTAACAGAGCAAAACCAGTTTGAGGCCAGGCCGCAGTCCATTAAAATAGTGGAAACAGTAATGTCCTTTAATGCACTGCATTCCACGATGTGCAGGGAAAGTTTGGCGGGAGGGAGAGATAGAGAGGAGAGAAATGACATACAGAACCCGCCAAGTAGTTGAGGTGTGGGAGGGGGGAGGGAGGTGGGGACATTGGTGATGGGAGATGGGTTTGGGTGGAGGGATGGGTGTTGGAACACTGTAGAACCAAAACTCTACATGAGCATCTTTCAGTTGTATGTCTAAAATGGTGTAACAAAATTTGGGGGAAAAAAGAAAGAGAGGGGAATTAAAAAGGAGGGGCTGGAGCAATAGCCCAGCGGGTAGGGCGTTTGCCTTGCAGGCGGCTGGCCTGTGCCAGCCCGGGTTTGATCCCCAGCATCCCATATGGTCCCCTGAGCATCGCCAGGAGTAATTCCTGAGTGCAGAGCCAGAAGTAACCCCTGAGCATCGCCGGGTGTGACCCAAAAAGCAATAAACAAACAAACAAACAAACAAATAAATAAGTAAATAGAATAGGAACAAAAATCTTAAAAAAAAAAAAGACTTCTGTCCAGAACTTTTTTTTTTTTGCTTTTTGGGTCACACCCGGCGATGCTCAGGGGTTTCTCCTGGCTCTGCACTCAGGAATTACTCCTGGCGGTGCTCGGGGACCATATGGGATGCCGGGATCGAACCTGGGCGGGCACAGGCCGGCCGCGCAAGGCAAACGCCCTACCCGCTGGGCTATCGCTCCGGCCCCTGTCCAGAACTCTTTTTTTTTTTTTTTTTTTTTTTTTTTGCTTTTTGGGTCACACCCGGCAATGCTCAGGGGTTTCTCCTGGCTTTGCACTCAGGAATTACTCCTGGCGGTGCTCGGGGACCATATGGGATGCCGGGATCGAACCCTGGCCGGCATGGGCCAGCCGCGTGCAAGGCAAACGCCCTACCCGCTGGGCTATCGCTCCGCCCCGTGTCCAGAACTCTTAAGGAACCTTTACAACTCAATTGTAAGTTGGCCAACAATCCAGTAAAAATCAAATAGGCAAAGATTTGTAGAGATATTTTACCAAGGAAGATACATAAATTGCTAATAAACACAATTTTTTAAAAAGCTCAACATCATTCGTCACTAGAGAAAGCAAATTAAAACCAAACGAGATACTATTACGTACCTACCAGGATGACTATACCTCGTAACTGCTAGAGCTGGTCTTATGACAGGCAAGGACATACCTCGAAAAGTACCATCACTCTGGTTAAACGTGTCGACGCCACTACACAACACACGGCAACACAAAAATCTGTTCAGTAGGCTTCCATGCCTAAGACTGAAAAGAGATGTCTACAGCTGGTGAATGGACAGGACTTTGTGGCAGGGAGACAGTAGAGCATGGTGAGGTGGGGTCCAGAGAGACAGGCGGGGTTACGGCACGGGAGACAGTACCAGCCCCGTAGCCACGCTCAACTCTGCCGCCACTTATGCCCCCTCAAACCTCTCCCGGAGTGATCCCTGAGCACAGTCAGACGTAAGCCCTGAGTACAGCTAGCAGCGAACCCCCAAGCCCCACCAGACAGACAGAGCACTGTGGATCAGAGACCAAACAGACAGAGCACCGTGGATGAGAGACCAAACAGAGCACCGTGGATCAGAGACCAAACAGACAGAGCACCGTGGATCAGAGACCAAACAGACAGAGCACCGTGGATCAGAGACCAAACAGACAGAGCACCGTGGATCAGAGACCAAATGCAAATGAACATAATGGAACTTTTCTGTAGAGAAGGGTGAAAACTGTCACTAATACGGACTTTCAAGAACAGCTGCACTACTCTGTAAATTTACTAAAAATCATAAATCATGTACTTCCGAAAGTTAAATTTTTTTTTTTTTTCTTTTTGGGTCACACCCGGCGACGCTCAGGAATTACTCCTGGTGGTGCTCGGGGACCATATGGAATGCCGGGGATCAAACCCAGGCCGGCCGTGTGCAAGGCAAACGCCTTCCCGCTGGGCTATCGCTCTGGCCCCGAAAGTTTAATTTTATAGTATCTTTTTTTGTTTTTTATCACACCCGGCAATGCTGCCGGGATCGAACCCAGGCTGGCACAGGCCGGCCGCATGCAAGGCAAACGCCCTACCCTCTGGGCTATTGCTCGGGCCCCATAATTTTATAGTTCTTTAATTTAAATTTATTTATTTCATCTGGGGGCCATATCCAGCAGTGCTCAGGGCTTGCTCCCGGCTCTGCCCTCAGGGGTCACTCACTCCTCGCCAGGTTTCGGGTGGCGGGGCTGAGCCTAGGTCAAGCGCGTGTAAGGCAAGCCCCTACCCACTAGTCCCATCTTCCTGGCCCCTGAGTAAGGCCATTTATAGGATCATATTTACTCAAGGTACTCTAAATAAGGCTGAACCTCCCCGTTCCCTCAGAGCTGGGGACGGAAGCCAGGGCCTCCCACCTGCAAGCCAAGCGCTTCACCAACAGAAAAGCTGCAAACCAACCCCCAGCTGCCGGCTTTTAAAAGTGCTTTTATGAGGGGCCGGAGCGATAGCCCAGCGGGTAGGGCGTTTGCCTTGTTCGCAGCCGGCCTGTGCCGCCCGGGTTTGATCCCCGGCATCCCATATGGTCCCCTGAACACCTCCAGGAGTAATTCCTGAGTGCAGAGCCAGGAGTAACCCCTGACCATCACCGGGTGTGACCCAAAAAAAAAAAAAAAAAAGCTTTTGTGGAGCCAGGCTGCAGCCTGGTGGTAGAGTACATATTTCACATGTATGACGCCCTGGAAAACAAATATACAATTAAGTGCTTTCCCTGGAAAATGTTTAGGATACTGAGGCCAGAGCGACGGCAAGGGGGAGGGCGCTTTGCCTTGCACGCGCCAACCTGGGCTCGATCCCGGCATCCCATATGGTCCCCCGAGCACCGCCAGGAGTAATTCTTGAGTGCAGAGCCAGAAGTAACCCTGAGCATTGCCGGGTTGAACAAAAAGCAAATATATATATATATATATATATATATATATATATATATATATATATATATATATATATATATATATAAAAAAAAAAAAAAGAAAAGAAAACGTTTAGGATACTTTTCCAGTCTAACCTCATATCCATTCAAGTGTACGATGACTGGTTCTTCTGAATTCTGAAGAGGGCGTGTGGCTGTTCCACCAACAGGAACCACCAGCTCTGCGCGAGCAGCAGCACCGACCCGCTCAGCAGGGAAGAGCCATTTTTCAGAGGCTCCATTAGATGCTGCCCCACACACCTCCCGCAGCCTAGTGCTGTCCTAACACCGGAAAAAGGCGGGCACACTTTACAGGAGTTCACCATAATTTCTGCTATTATAAACAAGAGCACTTTAAAAAAAATCTGTATGTGGGGCAGATGGAGAAAACTTTGAAGTAGGGCTGAGTCCCGGGACAAATAAAAGGGAAATGTCACCTAAAACACATTCCCTTCCTCTGGGCGGTGGCCCGCACAGTGGGAAGCTCCTCACTAAGCGCAGGGTCCCGGGGAGCAGCGCCCAGCCTGAGGCACCCACCAAGCAGCCAAAGCAGACTGCGGCAGATTTGCTGCAGACCCCAGGGACGACGTGGCCCGCCTCCCTTCTTACAGGGCCGCCCAAATTCCTGCCTTGACATCCAACGGGAACAAATGATGCCAAGCACAGCGTAGAGCCTGGCTCCGGCGGCAGCTCAGCCTTCACACCTGCCGAGCTCACTCCTGGGACCCATAGCCCCAGCTGGCCAGTGGAGAGCACCCAATGGGTGACGTGGTCCTGGCCACCTAGATTCGAGCAGCCAGCAGAGACGCTTCATTTCGAGTCAGTATCTGATGCCACCTCAGGGGTGCCCGGCCATGCCCGCTACTAACTGCCCAGCTACCCGAGCCCTGAATCGGGCCAAGCCCGAGAGCAAACAGAACATTCTTCCGGGCGACCGATATGAAGAATGTTGTCGGCGTGTCTGGATTTGTTCTCGGGACTGTTTTGTGGCAATCCAGCTAACAAAGCGAAGAAAACAGGTGTTTCCAAACCGGACCAATGTGTTTCCTTATTAAAGACCTCTCCCTGGGTCAGCAAAGGGACTTGTTGTGCCTCAGATTTTAGACTTTGCAAATGATTGAGGGCCGGAACTCAATAACTGACCCTTGGCTCCACACACACAAAAGCGTGTTTCTGGGCCTGCAGGCCGAGGCCGCAGTCAGTTTAGCACCTTGCGCCGCCCACCCCACCCCATAAGCAGGTGTTATCCTGGGGGCAATGGTTAGAACCCCCAGCTCCACAACAAAGTGTGTGATCTCTCACACACCATGACTAAGCGTGCAAGCGCCAGCGCCAAGCATGAACCTTCAGCAAGAAACGTGCCGGGAGAGAGCGACAGCGGCACTCTGCTCTGGTCTCACACGCAGCCAACCTGTGTTCGATCCCCAGCATCCCATATGGTCCCCTGAGCACTGCCAGAACAATCCCTGCGCGTACAGCCAGGAGTTAAGCTCTAAGTACCACTGGGTGTGGCCCCAAACCCCAAAACCAAAAAACTAGAGCAACAAAAACCCTGTAAACAAAACTGCTTGGCTCCACACCTGAAGTGTGCAATGAACTCGCCAGGGCCAGGGCGGCGGCTCCAGGGGCAGAGCAAGTGGCAGGCTGGAGTTCCCTGCCCAGGACCAGCCCCGCACGACATGCAGGAGCGTCACGACCACAAGTGTGAACAATGGGCAGCCTTCCGTCGTCTCAACCGGAGGGGAGGGGGACGTAAACCACAGTCGAAACAGCAAGGCTGAATAGTTCCTGTCCTTCTACGTGCCAAAGGGGGCAGAGGGCCCCCCACACACACACACGCTACCAAGGCCGCCCGGCACAGGAACAAGGACTCCGCGCTGGATTCCTCAATGACCCCCCCACTCCGCTCTTTCCGCTCGCACAGTACTTCCTAGCACCTTTACAGAAGGAGAGAGAGGTTTTTGCTTTGTTTTTTTGTGGTGCCACGGTTGAAACCCAGGTTTGATGTCTGCGAGGCATCACCCCACCACTGAGCGGCCCCAGGAAAGGGAGTTTACACCCAATCCACATCAAATGCTTCCCATCCCAACAGCTTCCAAAAACATTGCTGCTGTCTGTGCATTCAAGCTCTGGTTCTGTGACTGAACAAGTGCCCAAGAAATGCTAAGTTCATGCTCCCTGCTTCCCTCGCAATGCAGCTGGACTCCTGAAGAGTCGCACAGGATTCTCTTGGATGTGTTTATCTAAGCAAACACAACCGAGAAAATGAACTACATATGGCCTAGATTACATTGCTTGGGGAACTAAACACATGTATATATAAGCATGTGCCAACAATTCACCAGACACTTCCTATTCATTCAAGTATCATACTTGAATTTCATGAGTCAAGTAGGATAGTTCAATACATTTTAAATGCTTAAAAAGTAAGTAAACAAATAACAGCAGAAGGACCAGAGCAATAGTTCAGTGGGGTGTTTGCCTTGCATGCGGCCAACCGAGTTCAATCCCACCATCCCATATGGTCCCCTGAGCATTGCCTGGAGTAATTCTGCAGAGCCAGGAGCGATCCCTAAGCATTGACAGGTGTGACCCCCATAAACAAACAAACAAATAAATAAATGAACAAATAAATAAGCAAACAAGCAAATGAATAAAAATAAGCAAATAGACAAAAGACTGAAATAAATAGCAACAGAGAAAGAAAATGAATGAACTTATTTCTGCATTTTTTTTTTTCTTTTTTGGGTCATACCCGCGATGCTCAGGGGTTACTCCTGGCTCTGCACTCAGGAATTACTCCTGGCGGTGCTCGAGGACCATATGGGATGCCGGGGATTGAACCCGGGCCCGCACAGGCCGGCCGCATGCAAGGCAAATGCCCTACCCGCTGGGCTATCGCTCCGCCCTATTTCTGCATTTCTGGACGGGCTGTCCAAGTTCTCAGGATGAGAGAAGAGCAAAGTTAGCTGCAGAGACAGGTCACACGTCTCAAGATGGGGCCTTAAAAGGACAGTGCAAGGGGGCCGGAGCGATAGCCCAGCGGGTAGGGCGCTTGCCTTGCACGCGGCGCGCCTGTGCCGCCCGGGTTCGATCCCGGCATCCCATATGGTCCTCCGAGCATCGCCAGGAGTAATTCCTGAGTGCAGAGCCAGGAGTAACCCCTGAGCATCGCCGGTGTGACCAAAAAAAAAGAAAAAAAAAAAAAAGGACAGTGCAAGAGCTGAGGTGAGCGTGAAGAGCTGAAGAGCGTGAAGAGCTGAGGGCCAGCAGGTGAACGTGAAGAGCTGAGGGCCAGCAGCGAACCAGCAAGCCCCGGGGTCTGCAGCTGAGAGGAGCTGGTGGACTAGGGTAAGCAGTGTCAGAACCAGAGGCTGTTGGCCGATAAAGAAGCTCAATTCTCCATCAGGTCTACTGGCTCTGTTAGGACAAAACCGATTTCCAATGTGGTTCTCCTTGAGTCTTCCGCAAGCCAGTGGGAGCTCCCTACGTTAATGGGCTTCAACTGATAATGGCAGCCCCCAACCATGTAAACCCAATTGTCTCCTGGCTCTTACATGGAAAGCGTCCCAGACACAGCTCAGCCTCATCTGCGCTCAAGTCTTACACACACACACACACACAAAGGGTGTGACTTCTGGTATGGCAAGGCTCCACGAGCACCATCAAGTGTGACCCTAAACCAAAAAACAACCCTAAAACTTCCTCTATTCATCAGTCGTTTGAACCACAGAAGAGACTATATGCTGAGTGTTTCAGTCCCCATGCATCAGCTCAACTTTGGAGTGTCGCTGTTTGCAGTACAAGGCGGAACCGAAGCCTTCAGCCCAGCTCCCGGTTACCTATCCTGAGCTGCTCAAGGCTGATGATCACCTATTTGGGAACACACGTAACATCCCACCCACAGGGGTCTGGGGTCCAGCTCAGCAGGGAGACAGGGAGAGCACCTGCATGGTGTGTGAAGCTCTGATTCATCTCCTAGCACTGTGTGTGTGTGTGTGGGGGGGCTAAAAATCAAATTCACATGGCGGGTATAAAAAAGACATCTCAAATTCAAGGTTCTGAATTTCAAGGTTCATGAAACGCCTACAGCGAACATCACACTTAGCGGAATGCTTCCCTAAGATTGGAGTCTGGCCAAGGGTCTTTTTCTCAGCTTTTTTCAACACTAATGAACATCCCAGCCAATGCAAAGTGCGGCACATACTGGAAAAGAAGGAACAACGTTTTGATTCCTACCTAGATAATTAACTCTAGAAAGTTAGCTGCTAGAACTAGCCAGCAAACCTAGTAAGGTCAGAGGATACGACATCAACATACCAAAATTCAACTGCCCTTACACAGATCAGGGACAAACTAAGAAAATGAAGTTTGAAAAAAAAAAATACCTTCAGAGACCAGAAAAATAGGTCAAAGGGATGTGAGCTCCCAAGCACGGAGCCAGTGGTAGGCCCCTGCAGTGCTGGGCGTGGTCTAAACCCACAACTCCAGAGCACAAGCCTGCAGTGCTGGGCGTGGTCTAAACCCACAACTCCAGAGCACAAGCCTGCAGTGCTGGGTGTGGTCTAAACCCACAACTCCAGAGCACAAGCCTGCAGTGCTGGGCGTGGTCTAAACCCACAACTCCAGAGCACAAGCCTGAAGTATCTGAGCACCAGCAGGTGTCTGCCCCCGCCAAGTCACAGCAATTCCACTCCAAGATAGAATGCCCCAGTTCAGTTTCATGCTTACACAAAAACGTGTACCCAAATAAAGAGAGCAGAGTTGTTTTTAAAAGCTAACATGTGCAAACAACCCAAAGTCCACCAACTTATGACGTGATAGACAAGATCATGACACACAGTCCCAAATCACTTAGTACGTGGGTCTCAAGAACTGCACCGTAAAGGCTTGGCCAGCCCCTGGCTGTGTCCTACATAGCTCCTAGGGCTCGCTCAGTATGCAGGGGGCCACGCTGGCTGGACTTGGAGCAGGGATTTGGGATCCTCCACCCATTCCTCAGACTCCATGTCAGTGGGCGTGGCTACGAGCTCCCAGCCACCACAGCCAACAGCCGGAAAAAAGACATTCCTGACCTACAGCTGTGCTGGTGCACGGCCACAGAGTGGCCACGCGACAATCTTAGACAATAATGGATTTTAGGACCAGGTCCTTCCCAGGATCTTTCACATTTATACCCTGTAATGATCATTCTAGTTGCAACAAACTGGAGAGGTTATAGGGAATGAGGAATTATGATTTACACTAGAACTCACTATTGAATATGAACATAGAGACATCATAAACTGATAGTATCTGTAGGGCAAGTCACAAAGTTAAGAGAAGAGAGAGAGATCCAGGGACAAAGACAGAGAGAGTAAAATGTGCCTGCAATAGGGGCAGGCGTGGTTTGGGTGGTGGGGACGTGTTTGGGATATCACTATTCACTATCACTATTTTCCCGTTAATCATCTATTTGCTAGAGCGGGCACCAGTAACATCTCCATATGTCCTTTCTCATGCTAGTAGAACCCAAAGGCATCTGCTTGCTCCAGGAACATAAAGAGCCTCAAACCATTATATTAGGTCACGGGAATGACCTAATATAAATGTTACTGGTATTTGGCATATCAAACACTACATAAGCAGCTTGCCAGGCTTGCTGTGCTGGTGGCATACTGTTGTAGACACCTCTAAATAAGTCATTTATTGATGAACGCGCGGTGCTAGTGGCTGCGCGAGCTGGGCTGTGATAGTGTGGACTGCTGAGTGGAGTTGTGACAAGATGGAAGTCCGGATGTGGAAAATGGTGGGCCCCATGGAGTAGGGGAGAGTGGTCTGGCTTGTTGTGAGGCTCTGCTGGTGTGGTAGGCCAGGGCTAGAACCTGCCATGCCTCCTGGGCGCCTCACGAGCAGCTGGGTACAGGGAGAGCAAGTAGCAGCTCTGCCCCGTGTCTGAGTCTCTGGTTCAGCATACCTGGGCCGGATTGAAAAAAAAAAACTGCTGCAGGGGGGGGGTGTCGATGATCCGGGCTGTGATAGTCTGGTCGGCTGGGTTGAGTTGTGATGAGAGGGAAGTCCGGATGTGGAAAATGGCAGGCCCCATGGAGTAGGGAGAGGTGGTCTGGCTTGTTGTGAGGCTCTGCTGGGGTGGTAGGCCAGGGCTAGAACCTGCCATGCCTCCTGGGAGCCTCACGAGCAGCTGGGCACAGGGAGAGCAAGTAGCAGCTCTGCCCCATGTCTGAGAGTCTCTGGTTTGGGATATGAGTGGTGGGAATTTGGCATTGGTGGAGGGCTGGGTGCTGGAACACTGTATGACAGAGGTCCAATTATGAAATCCTAGTAATTGTATATCTCATGGTGGTATAATAAAAATTAAAAAACAAAAAACTGCACCGTTAGATGATTTCATTATGGGAAGAGATGATCCAGGTTACAGACAGAAGTCCAGCATCCCAGCCAACTGGGCCATGCTGTTGTATCTGGGACGGCTGCTGTGTTTGCAGACTGGAGCCGCAAGGCGTTACTACGCGAATCCAGTCAGGGGAATATTATTCAACCACAAAAAGGAATGAAGTGCAGATGTACGCTCCAACACGAATGACATCTGACATCATCCTGGGCCAGGGGAGAGCTCTGGAGCAGAGTCTCACTGCAGGCACGAGGCCACGAATCTGATTCTGGGCACGGCCCCGCGCGCTGAGTGAGATCCAGATGGCTCCCGTTTGGGATTCCCTGGCAGCAGTGTGTGATCTCTGGTGCACCACAACCACGGGTGCAAGTCCCTGATCACACAGCCGGAAGGAAAGGGGAGCCAGTGAGATAGGTCAGTGGGAAGGGCGCTTGCCTGTAAGCCGCCAACCTGGGTTGATCGCCAGCTTCCCATAGGGTTCCGCGCACTGCCACGCACTACTGATTCCCGAGTGCAGAGCCAGGAGCAATCCCTGAGCTTTGCTGGGTGTGGCCCCGTGGCTATCCCCTAGGTTTTGTATACCCTGTACCTTTAAGACAGTTAAAAGCGGTTATGGCCGGATTCTGCAATCCCGGTATGCCTGATGCTGGGCCTGAGTGCCAGGGACCCGGCATCCCATAAGGGCCAGAGGGCCAGGGCAGGCTGGGGCAGCGCAAAACAGATGGACCTGAGAGAGGTCCTGAAGAAGTAAAAGACAGAGACAGAAACAGATAAAGATACAGAGAGACTAAGAGAAAGGAGAAAAAAGACAGAGAAACAGATAAGACAAAGAAACAGAGAGAGAAAGAGAGAGAGAGAGAGAGAGAGAGAGAGAGACGAAGAGAGAAGGAAACGGTGAGAGCGGCTCTGAGCGCGAGTGTGTGAGGTGTTTCGAGGAGCCCAACTTGGCAAATGCAGCTGGTTCTCCTCGCGAGGCCTGAGACCGGGCCGGGGGCTCGGCAACACACCAAGCGCCACAGTGACCTTGAGAACAGCAGCCTCAAGTGAGCGTGAGGACAAGTGCCTAAGTGAAATCGATCTGAGAAGATGGAGAACTAGCAGAAAATCAGAGAATTCTTACGCACTTTGGCTGTGAAGGACAGTGGAGAGGTGAGAGCGGTCCTAGAGAAAAAAAGATCAAGAGAATTTGCTGCTATTTCACGGTGGAGAAACGCCAGCAGCTGGTGGGCTGGCGGGAAGGGCCAAGAGAGAAGGAACGTGACTTACCGGGACGGGGAGAGGGAAGACCGAGTGCACCAGCAGGAGCCTGCCAGGAGCACCGACAGCTCAAACCCAGAGGAGAGCTGAAACAGCGCAGACAGGTGCAAGCAGGCAGGCGGCCGAAGACTTGTCTTCGCAAAGAAATAAGGCGGAGGAGGGTGCTCTGGGGAGATGACGGAACAGTCCAGGAGAGTGGAGGATGCCAGAACACAGAAAAGCAGTAGCCGGCCTATGCCAACCGGGTTCAATCCCGGCATCCCATATGGTCCCCTGAGCACCGCCAGGAGTAATTCTGAGTGCAGAGCCAGGAGTAACCCCTGAGCATCGCCGGGTGTGACCCAAAAAGCGAAAAAAAAAAAAAGAGGGAACTTCGCTCGCCCGGGCCGAGCTGACTTATGGGGCCCCCAGGAGGGCAGATGGGTTTTGGGAATGGAGTGATAGCCCAGTGGGTAGGGCGTTTGCCTTGCACGCGGCCGGCCTGTGCTGGCCCGGGTTCGATCCCCGGCATCCCATATGGTCCCCACGCACCGCCAGGAGTAATTCCTGAGTGCAGAGCCAGGAGTAACCCCTGAGCATTGCTGGGTGTGACCCAAAAAGCAAAAAAAAAAAAAAAATGGTGTAATAATATTGGGGGAATAATAAAAAAAAAATAAAATAAAATAAAAGAACATACACGGTAACAAAAAAAAAAAAAAAAAAGAAGGAAGGTTCCAGTGTGGCAGTGAGCAGGGCTTACTCCTGGCTCTGCACTCAGGAATCACTCGTGGAGAACGGAAGGGATGCGGGGAATTATAACCTCTGACCCCTGCACTATCAACCCAGCCCCAAATGATGGTAGCACAAGTCTCGCAATAGACCCGGAACCACTGTACATTTTATAAATGGGCTAAGTGGTATGTGAGTGACAACTCAATAAATTTTATATCTTTTTTAAAATGCTACTGGCCACACCAGCTGTGTTCGGGGAACATATAAAGTGCTTGGGACGAACCAGGTTTGCTGCAAGCAGAGCAAACACATTCCCGCTGTACTATCTTCAGCACCAAACAGAGATGGGGAGAAGGAACTAAGACCAATGGAAGGTTGGTCTTGGAGTCCCGGACAGTTAAGAGAATGGGGTTATGATAAAATGGCAGGAAAACAGTTAGGGGTGGGTACAGTCAGGAAACCTCTCCATGGTGTTACGAAACTCCAAGAATGCTACCGGCTGTGAATGGCCGGTACAGCACAAGAACAGAGCTAGAGAGATTCTTACACTTTAATTTGATGGCCAAACTGCCATTTAACGACAGTATGAAATGCACTTAGCAAAGCCACACCTCTTCCTCCTTGAGTGACACCGGGTGCGTTCCGCCCACAGGCTCACTGTCCCCTGTGGAGTGGAAATGCTGATAGCAAGAACTGAAAGAGGGGCTGGAAAGAGCGAATGGGCGGGCACTTGCCTTCACACGGCCGACCGGTTCAATCCCTAGAACTCCCTATGGTTTCCTGAGCCCTCCCAGGAACGATCCCAGAGTGCAGAGCCAGGAGTAAGTTCTGAACACCACTAGGTATAACCCCAAAACCAAAATAAATAAATGAAAACTTTAAAAGAACTTAAATAATATATGAAAAGCATTTGTACTTGACACTGAGTAGCCATTACATTTAGTATCTATTATAAGTAATTCTGGGGGCCGGAGCGATAGCCCAGCGGGTAGGGCGTTTGCCTTTGCACGCGCCGGCCTGTGCCAGCCTGGGTTTGATCCCCAGCATCCCATATGGTCCCCCGAGCACCGCCGGGAGTAATTCCTGAGTGCATAGCCAGGAGTAACCTGAGCATCGCCGGTGTGACCCAAAAAAGAAAAAAATAATAAAAAAATATTATTAGTAATTCTGCTATTACATACTATTGTTTAAGATTGCTTTTTTTGGTCGGACCTGGTGGCCCCTGCGGCGAGCTGCCCACGGGCCAGCACAGGGCCTCACGGAAGGCTGGGGAGGCTGGCGCTCGGCCTGCGCCGGGCCTAGCTGACCATGGAACCCCGAGGAGGGCAGATGGGTTTTGGGAGTGGGCCCGTCGCCTCTGAGGGGTCCCGGAAGCAGCCAGATGTGACTCGCCCACCACACTAGCCACCATGTTTGCTGTCCGGACGCTGCGAAACGGCCTCAGACCAGATCAACAGAGCAAAAGCCAGTTCGAGCCCAGGTAGGCGGCTCCAAGAGGCGGGGAATCACCGGGAAGTCGTCAGTGGAGGCGTGGTCGTCCCTTCCCCCTCCATCTTGTCGGACCTGGTGGCCCCTGCCGGGCGAGCTGCCCACGGGCCAGCACAGGGGCCTCACGGAAGGCTGGGGAGGCTGGCGCTCGGCCTGCGCCGGGCCTAGCTGACCATGGAACCCCGAGGAGGGCAGATGGGTTTTGGGAGTGGGCCCGTCGCCTCTGAGGGGTCCCGGAAGCAGCCAGATGTGACTCGCCCACCACACTAGCCACCATGTTTGCTGTCCGGACGCTGCGAAACGGCCTCAGACCAGATCAACAGAGCAAAGCCAGTTCGAGCCCAGGCCGCGCGGTCCACTAAAAATAGTGAAACAGTAATGTCTTTTAATGCATTGCAGTCAACGAAGAGCAGGAAAGTTTGTTGGGAAGGAGATATAAAAGAGGAAAGAAATGACATACAGAACTCGCCAAGTGGTTGAGGTGCGGGAGCGGGGAGGGAGGTGGGGTCATTGGTGATGGGAGATGGGTTTGGGCGGAGGGTGCGTGTTGGAACACTGTAGAACCAAAGCTCTATCTAGCATCTTTCAATAAAAAAAAAAAAAGGTGGAATCTTCCACAAACATGTGGGAATCAGTGGTTGGGTAGGACAGAGAAGAGAACAGTGTGCTAATATTTGTCAAAAATGATAATACCAGTCTAGAACTGAGCATTGAATATAGGAAAAAAGATATACATGATGATCTCTGAATGTATGTATTGCAATCCACAATGTGTAAGAGAAGAGATAAAGAATTTGCCATAGAGGCGGGCTGGGGAGGGGGAGGGAAATGGGGACATTGGTGTTGGGAAATGGGCACTGGTGGAGGGATGGGTGCTGGAACACTGTATGACGGAAACCCAAACATGAACATCTTTGTAATTGTATATCACATGGCGGTGTAATAAAATATTAAAAAAAAAAAAAAAAAG
>JAJIBD010020896.1:0-124822 GCA_021461705.1 Cryptotis parvus
GGGAAGCTGCTGTTGATATTACTTAGGATCAAGTCATCTTAATAGTATGTGACTTCATGCTAATAGTTAATATTCTGAAATTAGCAAGTAGAGACTATACTTGGAGGCTTCAAAATTTATCTTTAAGCTCAATTTCAAATTTCATAGTTTTATTTAAAATTCTTGTACTATTGTGTGGCAGTATATAAGGATTTTCTTCAGCCTTCGGTTTTCTATTTGACAGTACAATTTTCTAGATGTTAGGAAAGCGTTTTCTTATAGTCCATTGATAATATACTTAGGGGACGTTGGATTGGGCTGCACCTGGCTGTGTTAATGGCTTACTTCCTGCTCTGCTCAGGTAACACTCATGGTGGAGCTTGGGGTGTTATATGTGTTGCACCTCAAACCAAAGATCAGCTGTTTCTAAATCAAGTGCTTTAACTTGCTATACTATCTTTGGGACCAACATTGTTTCTAGAAAATTAAGAAGGCCTATTTTTTTTTTTTTTTTTCTTTGGGGGTCACACCCAGGCGACGCTCAGGGGTTACTCCTGGCTCTGCACTCAGGAATTACTCCTGGCGGTACTCGGGGACCATATGGGATGCCAGGGGATTGAACTCGGGCCAGCACAGGCCGGCCACGTGCAAGGCAAATGCCCTACCCGCTGGGCTATCGCTCCAGCCCCAAGAAGGCCTATTTTTAGAAAAAGTTGACTACTTCTCATATGTAGAATTAGTCTTTTCATGTTTGATATGCATATTTAATCTTTTGACATGTTCTGTGTTTACACAGAGAACTGTTCTCAATAATTATTTTTGTCATTGGCTAAGTAGAAATTTATTGATGAGGAATGGGGGTAGGGGATATGGCCCAGGAAGAAGAAAAGAAAACTGGGGAGGGCACACCTGGTGCGGCTCAGGGTTCTACTGGTGGTCCTAGGGAGGAGTGCCACTGGGGAGGGATCCGTTGGGAGACATGCCAGCCCCTTCATATTACTCTCTGGTCTCCTGTTAGCATTTCTTCCTGCATGATTTAAACTGAAACAGTTTGGTATAACGCCCAAGACTTTGTCATTGTGGGTTTTCATAAATGATTTGTTTCTATTATTGTTATTTGGAACTGCAAGGTAATAGCTTTAGTTTTATCAATAAAGAGTCTTCAAAGATAAAATGATTAACTTTTTTAAAGGTAAGGGTTATTTTTAATTGAGAATATATTAGAAGATGAAAGAAAATGGCTAGGATTTTGTAGTCAGCCAACTGATGGGGGAAAGACATAATTTTCATTTATTTCAGTTCTACTTCAGTACTGTATGATAGTGTTCACATACACGTTCACTTCTGTTTTCACACAAAACAGCTAGCAAATTGATCATATGTGTAGGCCACAGATCATTGCTTTAACATTCTTTTTATTATAAAGTACAGCAATGGTCTGTGGAGTGTTCTTTTTATTTTAAGCTCGGTTCTACAGATAGTCTTCAATTCTGAAGACTTTAACCATTTTATTTGTTTGTTTATTTATTTATTTTTGCTTTTTTTTTTCTTTTTGGGTCACACCCAGCAGTGCTCAGGGGTTTTCCTGGCTCCGCACTTAGGAATTACTCCTGGCGGTGCTCGGGGACCATAGGGGGACGCCGGGATCGAACCCAGGACGGCAGGGCCGGCCGCGTGCAAAGGCAAACACCCTACCCGCTAGACTGTTGCTCCAGCCCAACCATTTTTATTTTTAAACCAGGCATTTACAAGTGGTGCCATGGGGAAGGGGGTGTGGGGGGGGGCTACATGCAAGACACACTCCTTACCCCTGTACCTCCTAGCTCTCTGACCCTCCGGGATCGGCGTGTGTGTGAGCTACATGAGTGGTTCCGGGGCCAGTCCTGGCGCTGTGCTTAGGAGGATACTCCCTACGAGGGAGTAGTGATCATAATAATAGAAACAACTGAAGACCCTGTCCACCCTTATAAGGCACATTAGACAGGAAAAAAGAATTGGTAAAGTGGAATAGTGTTGAAGGCTACTATTTTGTATTATGCATATGCAACAATCTTCCTACTTTTCTGTGTCAACTTTGGACTTTTTACTAAAATGGCTGTTTTCTTTCTATAGTCGTACTCCTGGAAGCCAGTCAAGCCTCTCCAACTGAAGTAGTTGAACGTCTGGGCCCCAGTACTAATCCCCCGGAAGGATTGGGGCCTCTTCCTAATCCTACAACTAATAAACCTCTTGTTGAAGAATTTTCCAATCCTGAAACACAGAATCTGGATGCCATGGAACAAGTTGGTCTGGATTCTTTACAGTTTGACTATCCTGGTAGTCAGGTACCAATGGACTCTTCAGGAGCTGCTGTGGGCCTTTTTGACTACAATTCCCAGCAGCAGGTAAAGCATTCTCCTTGAAAGAAGTTTCTCAGAACTGTTACTACTATTATTACTGTTAACAATTTCAAGGCTAGGAGGCATTGACAATCAGGAGTTCTTCAATACTTAATGTTTCATTGAATAAAAGATTCTTATAGTTGAAAAAGTAGTTCAGGGCCGGAGTGATAATCCAGTGGTTAGGGCGTTTGCCTTACATGCGGCCCGACCCAGGTTCGATCTCCGGCATCCCATATGGTCCCCTGAGCACTGTCAGGGAGTAATTCCTGAGTGCAGAGCCAGGAGTAGGAGTAACAACCCCTGAGCAATGCCAGGTGTGACCCAAAAGCAAAAAAAAAAAAAAGTAGTTCAGATAAAAGCTTAAAAACACTCCTGTTGCCAGATTTCTTATCAGGAATGAGTGTTTGAGCCTAATCTTTTCTGTCCTGTTTTTTTTCTGGTAGCTCTTCCAGAGGACCAACGCGCTGACAGTTCAGCAGTTAACCGCGCCCAGCAGCAGCAGTGCGCGCTTAGCTGCCAGCAGCAGCCACATATCGGTGAGTCTCTGGCATTGTTCTGATGAGGCTTTAAAGTCTGTTTTTCAGCTTCCTTTTATTAAGAGGTAGCATTTTATTTGTGAAATATCTCACGGAGAGAGATAGCAAGGGTCTAGTAAATAGTGAAGACCTGTTTCTGTTTTGTGTGTCCTTGGTCGCTAGACAGCAGCCTGTGTCTTGATGAAAGGTGTCAGCATGTATGTTTTCCCCAAGGTAAAATCAGGCACTGGAAAATTCAGATTAGTTACTGTGTATGTCCATTATCAAGTCTGAATCTTTGATTTTAATTTTTGTTTTTGGGCTGTACTCAGCGGTGTTCAGAGCATCCTAGTTTTGTGCACAGGGATTACTTCTGGAAGCCTCAGGCGGACCATATGTGGTGTTGGGGTCTCTAACACGCTTTGGCCTTGAGCAAGGCAAGCACGGCACCCCCCTCTTCTGTTTCTCAGCCCGGGATGTTTAATTTCTGTTTGGAAATAGGGAATACCAGCATAACCTTTTTCTTTATTTGTTCTTTGGCCTTTAGTCTTTAAGTGAATTATTACAATTACCACATGTCTTTATATTGTGGCTTTAACAAACATTTGATAATAAGGATTCACATGATACTTTAGGAAGATTATAGTTTCCCTATCCAGTTGTCCCTATATTTAAAATTTTTTTTAATTTTAGTAAAGCATCATGATATACAGAGTTATTCATAGTTGGGTTTTAGAAATGTTCCAGTACTGATCCCACCACCAAGGTCAATTTCCCTGCATCGGTTTTCCCAGATTCTCTTTCCTACATCACCCCCCCCACCCCACCCCCCAGTCTGCCATCTTTCAGGCACCTTTATGTTTCAGTGTGGTTATTCAAATTTGGGTCTGAGATTTCAGTGTGGTTGAGTCTGTGGCTCGGATATTTAGTCCCTGCCCCTTGCCCCTGTGGTTTCTCAGCTATCTCTGCACTCCTTGCCACTACCACTTGGTTTCTCTCCTCCCCATCCCTGTACTCCACAGCCAAGGGGTGGTTCAGGCATCTCTCCTCCCGTGTTTATCTTTCTCTGGCTTCCTTCTAATGATAGATCTTGCATCATTTTAGTATGATGTCAGATCTAGATCTGTGAGTAGGTAAGCGTACGTATAGTTTTGTCATTTCATCACATCATTACATGTGTAGATTCATGTAGCTTTTTTCCCTGCTTGATTTTGCCTTGATCTATTTTCTTTTAGAAAAGTTGTGTGTACTCTCAACCTTAGCTTAATAGTCTGTCATTCCTCACAAGGTTACGTTTTTTTCTTCTTGCAAAGATAAACACATTTCAGAATACACACATGTGCTCTGAACGTGTTTCTGTACTTGTTTTCCCCTGCACTCTCCCTTAGTACATTATTAGAAATGCACGGATATCAGTCTTCTCACAGACCCTGCAGTATGATAGCTTTTATTTCTTTGGACTTTTTTGTCTCAGTATTTGGCAGGCTTATATGCCAATTATTTTGTTTCATTTTTTGCACTTGTAAGTTTTCTGTTGTTTGCTTTTTTTAATTGAACTTAAGGATCTGTTTGCCTATTTCTAGGAAACCAGTTTGTGGGTTTTGTTTCTCAGTGAACTCCTGGAAAAGCTATAACTTTTATGACATTATCCTGGACATTAGTTATCTTTACTGTTAGTATTGCTTTTTAGTACTGTAAATCTGTTTTGGGTTACATATCTGCTCGCTCTTTAGGGTTTTTCTCTCTCAGGGGGATTACCATATCACCAGTAGTTCTCAGAGCTCCCAGTTCTGTGTTCAGGAATTCACTTCTGCTGGGCTCAGTGGACCCTATGGGGTGCCAGGGATTGACTAGGGCTGTGTGCAAAGCAAGTGGTTGGCCTGTACTATTTCTCCAGCCCCAGGTTTTTCTCTTAAGTTAACCTATTTCTACATGTATGGGGCGGGAGGTGGGGCATCCGGCGATATCCAGGGTTTACTTCAGCTGCATTGAGGAATCATTCCCAGTAATGACAGGGAGTACTAGGGACTGAACCCATTGGTTGCATGCAAGGCAAATGCACTACCCTCTATATGTTTCCTGATCGTTCTTAAGATATTATTGTCAATGACTTCTTTCATCTTGCCTCTGCTTGATACCCATGAAAGTGTTAGAGGCGTCGGGGCCGGAGCGATAGGGTGTTTGTCTTGCGCGGCTGGCCTATGCCAGCCCAGGTTCTATCCGGCATCCCATATGGTCCCCCGAGCACCACCAGGAGTAACCCCTGAGCAAAGAGACAGGAGTAACCCCTGAGCATTGCCGGGTGTGACCCAAAAAGAAAAAGAAAAGAAAAGAAAGTGTTAGAGATGTCGCTTAGTGTTAGAGATGTGGCTTAGTGGTTGCATTTCCTAGTACTGTAAAAAGTTCTTTGTATGTATAAGATTTAATGATTTTTTTTCCTCTTCCTTTTTGAATAATACTTACTAGTGCTTGGAATCGTGCAGTGCTTTGTGAGCATTGAGCTTGAGCCCAGGGTTTCTTATGTAAAGCATATGTTCTAACCTAGTCATCTGAAGGTTAGATGTTTAGTAGTGCATTGCCCTGAATATTCTAATAAGTCATGGTTGGATTATAATAAAACTACTTATATGGTTCTTTAATAAGCCTTGGGTTGACTAATACCTAGGATTTTTGCCTCCGAATGTATAATACTGAAATCTTACGTTTTGCAGAATTTTTCTTATTTTTGCTTCTTTTTTTAAGCAATTACCAAAAAATATTTGAGTTTATTTTTCATTGTCTTAGAGCATTCTATTTGGAGTGGACAGACCCAGTAGTGCTCAACAGTGCTCAGCATGTTTCCAAGTAGCTATTTCTTACAGTGATTAAAGCTAAGTGACTGGCATACATATATAGAAGATTCAGTAGACCAAACAGATTATGCACATATATTTTCAGGGTGCAGTGGTTGGGCAGACTTTTTAATTTTAATAGACTGGTAACACGGAGACACACCCTATCCAGAATGTGAAACACTTGGATAACTGGCATCAGGTTTCCCTCCCCTCCCTATTCCCGTGATGGGTAGTCCTGGCTGAGGCCCTTAATTTACAACAAATCAAACACTGTTGTACTACAGAATATATTAGAACTGTACCTGTGTAAACGCTTTTTTTTTTTTTAAAGGCTGAGGGTCCAGAGTAATAGTACAATGACTGGGGTATTTGTCTTGCACATGGACAACCTACGTTCAATCCGCGAGTATCCCATATGGTCCCCCCGCCCTACTAGGGAGTGAGCCAGGCGCATAGAGCCAGGAGTAAGTCTTGAGCACCACTGGGTGTGGCACCCATAAAAGATTGAGGGAGAATAATTTTAAGGGCTTGAGTGAATGAATGGTTTATATGCGGGGAGACACAAGATTAATTACTATCACTGCATGGTGCGCACACCCCCCCCCGGGCAGCGTAGCTGGTGTATCCCCCTAAACAATCAGTACTGGATATGACAAAAAAAATATTGACTATTTTGAAGTTTTCGTTGGTGATTTTGTGATTCCAAATGTACACTATCTTAGTGTGAAATGTATTGCAAGAGGGTAACACCTTCAATGAGTAAGGCAGTGGCCTTGCATACAGCCAGCCTGCTTTCAAATCCTGGTAACACATATGGTTCCTTGAGCACAAAGCCAAGAGTTACCCCTGAATACTTCTAGACATGGCCAAAAAAAAGCAAAACTCCAAGAAAGGTATTGAAAATTAAGGGTTGAAATAAAATTTCAAAGTCACTGTTACAGTTTAATTTTCAGAATCATCTTTTGAAGGCTTAAGGTATATGTTCTTCCAAATATTTCTTAACTGGTGGTGCTGGGGGCTAAATGGTTTTTGGTTTTGGCACACTCAGCTGTGCTCAGGTCTTACTCCTGGTTTGTAACTCGGAGAACATTCTTGGTGGTGCTCAGGGTTCCATATGTGGTGCTGGGTTCGAACCGGGTTCACCATGTACAAGGCAAGCACTTAACCCACTGTATTAATCTCTGTGACCTTGACGCTGCTCTGGGGCTCTGTACTCCGAGGGGGTGTGTCATACAGTGTCAGGGATTGAACCCAGGTCAGCCATGTGCAGGGCAGGTGTCTTAGCCCTGTGCTCCACTATATCTCCAGTCCCTCAGATACTTCTAAGTTACTTTATGGCCACCTACTATTATCCAGCTCTTCTCCCTATCCCTCTCTAAAGTGAGACTTGTGCTTCAAATCACGTCCATTTAAACCACATTCCATTCCCTCCTCTCACTGTATTTGTATTTTTGAGAGGTGGCCACACAACTGTTGCTCAGGCGCTACTCCTGACAGTTTTCAGGGAATCATTTTGTACCACAGATTGATCCCAGACCTCCCTCTGGTGTGTTCAACCCCTCAGCCCATGCCATCACTTAGGTCTTTCTGTTACCTCTGTAGTGAATGACTGCAAGTGAATGTTAAAATCTTTCTCAAGTATTCCTTATTCCCATTAATATGATGGGAAAACAATAAATATCTTGGTTTTTACTAAGTACTAGAAGTTTATGCTATTTATTAAAGAAAATCTTGTTTTCATTGTTGCTTTCAGGGTGAAGTCCAGATTGCTTTCTGTGACCCAGGATGTTCTTCATGGCTTTTTGTTTTTAGAGTAGTTTTAGTTTTATCTAACCATGTAATTGATTAAATCCCACTCCTTCCTTCTCTCCTCATCCTACCAAAATTTACTAATTGTCACTCCTCTGCTTGTTATGTTCTCACTAGGTGAGTGACATGCAAGGGCTGTAATACATGTCTTCTTTAGTATCATACTTCCAGCTCATAGGTTTAGTAAAGACTGAAAAATAAATAGGTCTTGTTCTAAACATTGTATTGTCTAAACGTACAAGTGCTGTAGTCCATTTCATATTTAATGTCACATTTAGTTCATACCAATTCTTGAAGGCAGCTGGTTGATAAAACCTAATTTATAGATGATCCTTTACTGCCCGTGTCAGTTAAGAATTTAAATGCTGGGCTAGAGAGATTATACAGAGGTCAGGGCCCGGCCAGCACGTGCTGTGCCCCACATACCTCCCGAAAAAGATTTTGAATGCTTGGATATATACTACTCTCCCACCCCCAAACTAATTAGAATGTTTTTACTTGGTGAGGAAAATTCTACTTTACGTTTTTATTCATCATTTCTCCCCTTTTTAACAGCTGGTGTATTCTCAGCAGGCCTTGCTCCAGCTGCATTTGTGCCCAATCCATATATCATTAGTGCTGCTCCTCCAGGGACCGACCCGCACACTGCAGCAGGATTGACGCAGCGGCAACATTAGCAGGTAACTTCACCCTTCATCCTTGTTGCTTGGTATGACTTTGATTTCGTTTTAGTTTAAGCTTTATTTTTTCTCTATTTGGGCAACTAGAAGTTTCTCAGAAAAGAATAAACGAAACACTCAGAAAAACAAGTGTCTAGAGAAATTTCAACTATAGAAGAAAGCCTAAACCTGATGATTCTTTTCTAACTGCATTGTGACTAATCCTGTTTTCCATAAAAATGGAGTAAAGTTATTTCTCAAAGTGAGGGGCAGATTCTCTAAATATAAGTTGAAGATGGTACTCAGTAAACTGCTAAAATCTGGAGGAAATGAGTGTCCTAAAAAGTAAAGCTTATTTAGCTACATTAATATATAGGAGTGAATTAAGAATCAGAAAGATGGGAAACTTGTTAAAACTATCAATGACTAAGATCATATTAAAAATTTTTTTTTGTTTCCTTGTTGTGGCCACATGTGCTCAGGGACATATGTGCTCAGCTTTTCTCAAGCTCATTCCTGGTTGTGCTTGGGAAACTGTGTGCCCAAGCATGAAACATAACCCACAGTATGTGAAGTATGTGCTCACACTCTACCCATTAACTCTGTCCTCACCACTCAATCTGAAATCAAAACTAAAGTTAAGCCCGGAGCGCAGAGCCTAGAATAATCCCTGAGCACAGTTGGGTGTAACCCCAGCCTCTCCCATTCCATAAGACTCCAAAATATATGTCAGTTACATTTCAGTGAAATTAAAAAAAAAATTTTTTTTTTTCATCTCCAAAATTGAAGTACCTCAGGGGAAAGGTGGATGCTGGTCAGTATATGCTTCGGTCTCCTACGTAGTGTTTTGTGGGGGAAAGGGTTTAGGTTGATTTGCTTGTAGAGATAGAAGCATAATAAGTCTTAGGCACTGTTTATGTGGATTACTGGAGTAAGAACAAAGTTAAGCTGGTTCCAAAGTGTGGTCATTTTTTGAAGGAGTCTAAATTTCAGTGATGTGTTTAATGAGTTGTCATAAGTTTTGTAGACAATTTTATTTTCTTTGGTATAGTATTACAGGCCATTTGAGATTTAAGCTTCATAAAGGCTGGATAAATTCTTGATTTAGCCTTGTTGTCCTGTTGTATAGAAATACAAATCTGACAATGAATTGTAATTTTTTGGTGAGTGGGAAATTTCTTTAGTCATCACACCCGGCGATGCTCAGGGGTTGCTCCTGGCTCTGCACTCAGGAGTTACGCCTGGTGGTACACCGGGGTCCATATGGGATGCCGGGAATTGTACCTAGGTTGGCCACATGCAAGGCAAACGCCCTACCTGCTGTACTATTGCTCAGCTTTTAATTCTTAAATTACAATAATTTAAGAATTGTTACTAGTCACTATATAAAAGTAAAAGATGGGTGAAATTAGTTTTCTAATATTTGATTTAGCTCAGATATCCAAAATGTTATTTCAACATGCTACCAGTATTTTTAAGTTGACTGATTTTACCCTTTTTTCATGTTTTCAAAATTCTGTATCCTAGGTACTTAGAGCGCACCTCAGTTAGGGCTGTTTGGCTTTCAGTTAGTGACACTGGCTGCTATGTTGGATAGCGAGGGTTTACAGAAAGTAGAACTCTGGTGGTGGTATTTTTATTCCCAACAATGTATTCTTCCTATAGATCCTTCCCAGTGCTCGCTGGAAACATGCTCGCTGCAGACTGATACATTTTCTTGCCCCCTTAAACTTTCATAATGTTTCTCAGTTTAGTAGTTCACTTAATTATACTGGACTTTATTTTCTTCAAAAACAAACTGAAACTTAAGAAATTAACTTAAGATATATAAATACTAAATCGTGTGGAATTTGAGCATCAGCCAGGAATCATGACGTCTTAGTTATAACAGCTTGTTATATGTGATGTTATTCTTCATGAATTAAACATTTCCTTAAAGTAGATTTGAGCAATAATAATTTATTATCTCATAGCTTATTTTCTTACGTCTTTGTCCCTGTATGCTCATAAATCCCAATTCTTAATGTTCGTTTTCATAACTACAAAACCACTGGTGTTTATTTGTTTGCTGTGTGATTTTTTTTTCCAGTTTGTGTTAATTGTGACTAATTCTGTTCCAAACATGTATATAAAGAATATTTTTAAACTCAGGGCTCGCACTTCAAATAAAATTTAATAAACTTGGCGTCTTCTTTTTTTTTTTTTTTGGGGTGAAACTAGATAGTTTTTATTGAAAATTATACGTGAGCAGAGAGAAAGGGGACGTGTGTTTGAGAAAAACGTGTGTAGAGTGGAAATAGGAAGCAAAGAAACATCAGAAAAGTGATGTGTTTCAAGGGAGGACATGGACTTGAAGACGAAGCAAAAAACAAATGATGAATTAATTATAAATCTTAAATTTTATGGTGTCAAATATATTTATTTATTTATTTATTTATTTATCTTGATTTTTTGGGTCACACCTGGCAATGCTCAGGGGGGTTACTCCTGGCTCTGCACTCAGGAATTACTCCTGGCCGTGCTTAGGGGCACCATATGGGATGCGGGGATCGAACCCAGGTCCGCCGCATGCAAGGCAAATGCCCAACCCGCTGTGCTATCGCTCTGGCCCCGGTGTCAAATATTTCTTGAATAAACAGTTGCCAGTATCCACATACTGGCATTTAATGTTGTATAGCTGGTTAAGTACTCCATCAATTAATGGCTCCGAGTGTCCATCACTGCCATTTCTACCACTTTGATGTACTTTGTCTTTATGTATATGTAATCAGTACCAGGGCTGGGGTTGTAATCCATTGGCAGAAATCTTGCCTTGTGTATTGTGGCCCTGTATTTGATTCCTAGGTGAGACTTTCTCTTTTTCATAATCAGAAGAAATAGAAAGCGTATAACAGGTAAAAATTGGGTAGAGTACTATACTAAGGACGTCTCTTAGATCTTAGGAACTAGTGGTAGGGTCTAATGGTCACTGACCTCGTTTATCTGTCACATTTATTGACTTTTTCTTTTTCTTATTGTTTGATTGGGTGGGGTTTAGGTCCAGCAGTGGTTCCGCCTCAGTATTATGGTGTTCCATGGGGGGTGTATCCAGCCAATTTATTTCAGCAACAAGCTGCAGCTGCGGCAAACAACACAGCAAATCAGCAAGCCGCAGCAGGCTCAGCCCGGACAGCAACAGGTACGGGCCGCCTTCATTAAATGATCCCTTTAGAGTCTCTGAAGTCTGTGAGCAACGTGAGCTCAAGGTCTGTGTCTTTTCACAATACCTGACATAATTGATACCTGAATACCAAGCTGGGCTTGCGGGATGTCAAGTGATCAAGTATTACATAAATCAGAAATTTTGATTGGGGCTCAAGTACTTGAGCGCCTCTGTAGCAAGTGCAAGGCACTGAATTTGATCTCCAGCACCACATGGTCCTCCTGAGTGTCACCTGGTGTGGCACTTTGCTTCCTGCACTTCTGCTCTTCCAGGAGTAGCTCAAGACCCCGCACTTAAAGGTCTGGTGCCAGAGAAGATAAAAATAGATGTGGGGAGATACTCAAGAGGGCTGGAGTACTGGCTTTGTATGTAGGAGTCCGGGTCTGATCCCTAGCACCTCCGCACTGCTCGGACTTATCCCAAGCACCAATCTGAGAGTAGCCACTGAGCAGTACCAGGTGAGCCCCTGAACAGAGCTGAGGATGGGGAGTGTTGGTTAATCAGATTAAAAGTTTGACTTTTCATCTTTGTCTTACTGAGTAGGTTTGAAAATTAGGCCATTTAATATAAGTGTGCTAAAAATGTCCCTGGCAGAGTAATTGTCCCTTCATTTTTCCTACAGAACGTTAGTATACTACTGACCAAATACAGGAAACTATTGGATACTTTAAGCAAAAAAAAAATATTTTTACAATAGATAGCTTTATTCTTCAGTCAGCTGTCATGAAGTTATTCTTTCGATTTAATTCATTTTCATGGAATTATTTTTGTAAAAAAAAGTTTTTGATAAGTATCAGAATTCTGGCTTTTAAATTCATATTACAAAATGTAATAGTTGCATTCCAAGTTTTCTAATATTTTGAATTTCCTCCGAGATAAGATTAATAATTTTGTATTGATACTCTGTTAGAAGTTCTTTGATTTCGCCACAATATTGTTCAGTAATTTCTCTTTAAGTATATTCTGGGTGAAAAAAAAATTACTGCTGTCATATTATACAGACAAGCCTGTGTACACTCATAGATGTCATAAAAAAATAACCTCCTTATCCTGAATCGTTTAGTATATATCTTTGAGAATCTTAATGTGTCTTGCAGCTTCTATATGATCATGTCCCTACCACATATCACACAGCCTAAAGAGTTTTAGCCTTAAGTTCTAATCTTGTGTTTTGATATTTGAAAAAATTTAACCTCTAAAGTTTTACTATTAAAAAAGCATCTGCGTTCTGAAACTAGTTTAATTTGAGCTTTCCACTTCAGCCTCACAGGCTGAAGAATCATAATGCATTTCCTTCAGCCTTAGAAAATAATAAAATCTAAATTAAATACAGTCATCTTAGATTTTGCTTCCACTCTTTTCTCCAAAATAAATGTTTTTGTTCTTTCCTATGACCTTGGTAAGTTAGAACTATAAGTACTACGGGTAATTTTCCCCTAGACTCTAGAACCTCTGTGTTACTTAATAAGATCCCTCGGGTTGTCATGAGTCAGTGATTGTTTATGTTAGGTATTTTGCATTATTTGCTTAAATCTATATTTTATTGCATGAAATATATTTCAACAATATTCCAGAGGCTTTTTGTGATGTATCAATCCATTTTTAAAGAAATCATTTGTCCTTTGTAGGTTCTCCGTGCTGGAGCAGGTCAGCGCCCTCTGACTCCCAATCAGGGTCAGCAAGGGCAGCAAGCAGAGTCTCTTGCAGCAGCAAATCCAACTTTGGCTTTTGGTCAGGGTCTTGCTACCGGCATGCCAGGTATATAGTTGATTAATATTAGAAGTTTGAATAGATTTAAAGTGACGAATAAGAAAGACTAACAGTGAAGAGTTGCTTGAATTGAAGAGTAGAAAAACTAGGAAATGTCTTTAAAATCTCACCTACTTGGAATAAATTATTCAAACTAGATGACAGTAGATGAAATCAGTAATTGTATGAGACTTTTATGAGATAACAAATTAATAGAATTGGTCACACAGTTATTTTTTCTTAATATTTATGACTTGAACTATGACTTCTTTGCAGCTGACTGTAGCCCAGAAATCTGTTTCATGGCCTCAAAAAATGCAATCAGTTGGTTATAGCTCCCTCATTAGACAGTTTATTTGTTATTCCATGCCTTGAGAGAACCATCATTTAGTTAATAAGGAGAGGAATGCAACTGATATCTTCTACTTTGAACACTTTTCAGTCTTGTTTAGGCCAGTTACATTTACTTGCCGTTTTGGGGCCCCACCCTACATTGTTCAGGGACTGTACATGGCTCTGCTTGAGAGTGTTGCCCCTGGTGATGACACGGGTCATGGGTCTAATTCATGCCTCCCAAATGTAGAGTCTGTCCAGCCAGTTAAACTCTCCCTAACCCAAAAAGATTTTTGTTATGGGAGGTGGGGGGCCACACCAGCTGGTTATATACTATTTTAAACTATCAATATTTATAATGTAATAACAGCACTTGTCTTTACTAATATGTTTATAAAAATCTAATTTAGAGAACATTTAAAAATAACTCATCTTTGCTACAGCATGACTTTTAGGAAGAATCTGCAAGATATTTATGCTTGTGAAATGGGTTTTAATAGAACAATATAAAAATGACTGCTTGAGGGGTCGGAGCCATAGTATAGCTGACAGGATGTTTACCTTACACGCAGCATTCCTGAGAGTTCAATATCCGGCATCCCATACGGCCCCCAAGTACTGCCAGGAGTAATTTCTGAGTGCAGAGCTAAGAGTAACCCCTGAGCATTGCCAGGTATGACCAAAAAAGGACAAAAAAAAAAAAAGCTTGAATAATGATGGAAGAAGATGGAAGGAAGATTTGGGGGGCAGAAGGGGTGTTAGTGATATGGGCCACATTTGCTGATCCTTCTGGGCCATTTCTGGCTCTGTGCTCACACGTGACCCCTGGCAGTATGTGGGAATGGTGCTGTGGCTCCATTCAGCAGAATGCAAGGTAAGCACTGTTTGGGCCCTTGGAGGTTTTGTAAATTTAAAAGCAGCCCTTACTTGAACATCAGTAGGTAATAAATTAGTGTACTTCATTCTCAACTCCTGAAGATCAGTTTTTTAAGAATGCTATTTTTTTTCACTTTAGGAATATGCATGGTATTTCTATAACTAGATTGCTTATTGATGAAATGTGAGTTCCAATTACCATTTAATTATAATATAGCTAAATATTCTATTTAGACAATGTGGAAAGCAGGTTTTAATAGATTGCCAAAGAGTCTGACTTAAAATGATTCAGGGTTTGTTGGGGTGAGAGGGAAGGGAGTCAGGATTGGTCCACACCAAACTGCTCAGGACTTACTCCTGGCTCTGTACTAAGGAATTAATTTAATGGTTTTCAGGGGACTATATGGGATGCCGAGCATTGAACCCAGATTGGCCACACATGCAAAGCAAGCACAGCTGGGAAACTGACTTTCTTAACCTGCTTATGGAATTTCAAAACTGTATGAAAATAATGTAGGGGTTTTAGTTTATTGCAGTGTGAGGTTTTTTGGGGATGAGAGGATTGCGCAGTGCCTGACGGTGCGTGGGAACCATATGAACTGCCAGGGATTGAGCCTGTTCTGAATGTAAGGCAGCAATATCCCCTGTTTATCTCTCTGGCTGCTAGGGAAATTTTATTAAGAAAATTACCTCATGTCATAAAGAGATTGGAAGATCAGGCTTGAAATGGAAGGAGATGCTTGGAATGAATAAAAAGGGAAAGATGGGGGATCCAACATAGTCCTAAGAATTAAGAAAATAATTAGGAAAAGACAGCCTGTTAAGAAAACAGATAAGATTCTAGAAAAAAGATGGTCCCAAGAAGAAATTCAAATACCCATTTAGCACAAAAAATGATGCTTGTGTCCTTCATGATTGGGAAAGAAAGACAAGACCAACAGCCAGTTTCAGCACATCTAGGTTGATCCAATTTTAAATGTCTGGCAGCTAAATATTATTTGCGAGCACAGGAACGTGCAGTTGAGGGAGCTGGGATATAAATTTGACTTCTACTTTGAAGGCAAGTCAGTATTTTTTACCTTGCACACCCCAGTATGGTCTCCCGGACACCACCAGCAGTAATTCTGAGTGCAAAGCCAACAGGAAGCTTTGAGCACTGCTGGGCGTGGCCCTAAAACTAAAAGTGTAAAGAAAGAGAAAATAATCATGTGTAGGACTCAGTATAATAATCATATATAGTTTAGATTTGATAATTTCTTTACACCAAGATTTATGATTAAAAATGTTTATAGCATTACTGTTGTTGGTAATCCCCTGACTTTGCAGTAGCCTTCAAACATGTTAAATACAAAATTATATATGGTGTTACTAATGAAGTGCTATACAGTGATGGAATTGAAAGTTGGACTGTGTACACTTAGCTACATTAGGTGTGAAATAAGTAGTAATCATTAGTGCGTTTTTTGGAGGAGTGGTTGGTTTTGGGCCACACTCAATGTTACTCAGAGCTGAATCCTGGCTCTATTCAGGGATCCCCCTGATGATGCTTGGGGAACCATTTGGAGTAAAAGCATTTAACTAGGGCATCCAGAGCATGTGTTTTTATCTCCTTATTAGCTCTCTGGCCCTCTAGATCAAATGTTGTTTAGAGGGAGATATTTATGGATAATAGGATGTAACATGCTTCCATAAACATTGGCTTAGAAATATTTTTTTCTTTTTTGGGTCACACCTGGCAATGCTCAGGGGTTACTTCTGGCTCTGCACTCTGGAATTACTCCTGGCGGTGCTCAGGGGACCATATGGGATGCCAGGGATCGAACCCAGGTCGGCTGCATGCAAGGCAAATGCCCTACCCCTGGACTATCGCTCCGGCCCGAAATACTATTTTTTAATTAAGATAAACGGCTTGAGAGATGGCACAGCAAATAGGGCATTTGCCTTATGTGGCTGACCCAGGTTCAGTCGGTCAGCCCCGCCAGGAGTGATCCCTTAACACAAAGTCAAGAGTAAGCCCTGAGCACCTCCACCTGTCCCAAAAGAGGGATGGGGGAAAAATCACTCTGTAGCTTTCGTCATCCTCTTTCCTCCCAATAGCAACTCAAGATTAATTCTTAGGGGACACTGTCCTTCCCATCCCCTTTCCTCCCCTTCTTCCTTTCTCCCCTTCCTCCATCCCGTCCACACCCGTTGTCTGCTCTAGGTCTCTTAGAGGATCATTCCTTGCAGTACTCTGCCATGACGGAATGATTGAGACTTAAAGGTTCAGTGCTTGGATCAGCCCTGGGAGATCCATAGCCCACACCTACTGGGGATCAAACTCAACCTTGCAGCCGTTAGACACCTGCTCTACTCCTTTGAAGCATATCTCCTGCCAATCTCCACTTAAAGTGAAGTATTTCCCTGATGATAATCATTTTTATGACTTTAGCCTCTTATATTAACAACTCCCAGATTTATTACTACAGTCTGCTGCACCACTCTCCTAAGTAGACTTGGTCATCCTACTTCTCTGGTAGGGTATCTCATAATCTTGTTGAATTTATCATACTGGTCCCATGAACTAGAGGGTATGAAAGCTCTGCTTTCTCTCACAGATCAAAGCTAACTGTAGAACACTCAGAGTTACTATATTTATTTTGCGAAAGTATTGGTGTTCGTAGTGAAGGTTTTTCCTTCTCAGAAGCTGATTATACTGGAAGTTTCCCTGGCAGGGGCTGGTGGGGACAGTGCACACCTGGCAATGCCAGGGGTTACTCCCTGGTCACTCAAGAATCAGTCCCGTCAATGTTTGGGATGCTGGGGATTGAACCCAGGTTGGCATTCTCCCTCTAGCCCCGTTTCCAAGTATATATATATATATATATATATATATATTTTATTTTTTTTTTTTTTTTTTTTTTGGGAGGAGTCACACCCAGCAATGCTCAGGGGTACTCCTGGCTCTGTACTCAGGAATTGCTCCTGGCAGTGCTCTGGGACCATATGGGATCCCGGGGATCGAAGCTGGGTTGGCTGGCGTGCAAGGCAACGCCCTACCCGCTATGCTATTGCTCCGCCCACCCAAGGATATTTAAAGACAGTGAAATTTGTGTGCTGTATCAGGTTGCCAGTACCTTTTTTTGCAAGTTAATATCAAGCATTTAAACTTGAATTCTTGTCACTATCAGTATTCTGTAAGGCATCCACTGTATGTAGTTGATTTAATTTCTTTCCCATGTATCTAAGAGGTACTTTTGTTCCTTTTGGAGAGAAAATCAGCAAAATAGTCACTGAAATCATTTTCTGGTCTGTGTTCAGATATGTCTAATTTTCCATTGACAAAATACTCATGGTTTTGAAAACTGCAAATTGTCCGCTTTGTACTCAGGGTTATAATAAAACTTTATTTTTTTATTGCTAAAGTCAGTCATGCCCTTTTTATTGGGTTGTTACATGCAAGTTGGACCATCTGTTATTTCTTTCTTACCAAACTTATTAAACAGAGTGGACTTCTGTTAAAAATTTGATTAATCTTTTAACAAAGATGTTCATATTAATCTCTTACAAATGTTCAATATTTAACCCCCAGCCCAACACCATTGCAACTATAGACAACAATTACTTCAAATTTTCCCTCCCTCTGCTTGCGCTTTGTCCTAAAGTAACTTATTTTGTATTGTTTGTTATACCTCATGTCATTCTCAGCATGCAGACTCCATAGTTCCTCAGAGCTCAACCCAAGAGAAAACCTGATCTTTCCCCTTAAGTTTCATCAATAAATGCTCGATATAAGAGCCTTCTATTGAGAGTATACCACGCAGAGCCTGGCAGGCTACCTGTGTTTTATTTGATATGCCAAAAACTAGTAACAATTATGGACCTCAATTCCATGACCTGAAGAATGGTTTGAGGCTCTTCCTGTCCCTAGAGCAAGCAGATGCCCTTGGGCTACACTTGTTTAGAACATGATGAATGGAGTTGTTACACTGGTGCCCGCTCCAGCAAATCCATGTACAAGTGGAAGACAGTGTTTATTATACCTGATTGGCTGATACATGGTTGAGAAATATTTTCTTAGAAGAGGGCCAGAGTGATAGCACAGGGAGTAGGATGTTTGCCTTGCATGCAGCCGACCCGGGTTCAATCCCTGGCATCCCATATAGTCCCCCAAGCACCGCCAGGAGTAATTCCTGAGCCAAGAGCCAGGAGTAACCCCTGAGCATCACCGGTGTGACTCAAAAAAAAATTTTTTTTTTCTTAGAAGAAAGTTAATGAGGATTTAACAGTTGGGCCATTGAGGCCTTTGTATAAGAAATTTATGTTGTGAAAGTAGGCATTGTGACTACACATTTTGTGATTAGGTGCCTTTACTCCTGGAGGTGCTTTGGGGACCATATGGGATGCTGGGGATCGAACCCTGGTAGGTCGCGTGCAAAGCGGGCGCCCTACCTGCTGTGCTGTCAGTCTGGCCCCCCAACTGAGTTTCTCAACTATGGCTGGTGATGGATGAGATTTCTTTGCTGCCTGCAGCACTTCATGGGCACTACCACCTGGACTTCTGAAGACAGGGAAATAGGGGGAGGGGCTCAGCCCTGGCTCCCTTAAAGCCTAGAGTGTTCGGTTGCAGAAACCCGTGTACCTGGATTTTCAACGGATTCACTCCTGGGTGGGGGGTTCATCCAAGCAGTGGAGTCTGGCATTGAGCATGGTGGCGATTGTGAGGAGTGGGAGCCCGTGCAGCTGCCTGGGTCTTTGTTGGGTGAGCCTGCCCCAAACCCGTGGCCCTGTGAGTTGCCCCTGCGTTCATTCAGCCTGGTGCAGGGAGGGCCAGGAGCATTTCTGCCTAAAACTATCTTCAATTGACTGTTGCCTTACTTTGTTAAGCTAGCTTTTTTTTTTATCATTAAAGTTTTGAGAACCTGTCCTCTTTCTGCCTTCCTTAGCCTTTAAAACCTTTCAGAAAGACAAAACTGCGGTACATTTCAAATATCAGTTCTGGAAACCTGTACTTTCTATGTTGTAGAAAGTTCCTGTTTTGTGGTACATAAAGTAAATGACAGTTGCCTGTTAAAAAATTCTTTAAAAATATATCTTTATTCTGATGGTTTCATATATTTTGTATGGATAAAGTGTTTGCTTTTTCTATGATAACTTAAATTTGATGGTAATTTTATGGTTTTATTATTGGCAAAAACTACTGTAGGGAAAATGTACACACTGTAGTAAATATTTTCATTCACAGATATTTATTTGATTGTTACCTAGGTTATCAAGTACTGGCTCCAACTGCCTATTATGATCAGACTGGTGCCTTAGTGGTTGGCCCTGGAGCAAGAACTGGCCTTGGAGCTCCAGTTCGATTAATGGCTCCAACACCTGTTCTCATTAGTTCAGCTGCAGCTCAAGCTGGTAAGTTTCAGGGGATAGTATTTTTCTAGATTTATTTGGGATATTTTTATTTACTTTAATTTTTCTAATATTTTCATTTTTTTAACAATTTTTTTTTTGTTCATGATTTACAAAGTCGTTCACAATACAGTTGTTTCAAGTGTTCAGTATTCTGGGCTGGAGCAATAGCACAGCGGGTAGAGTGTTTACCTTGCATGCAGCCGACCTGGGTTCGATCCCGGCATCCCATATGGTCCCCAAGCACTGTCAGGAGTAATTCCTGAGTGCAGAGCCAGGACTAACACCTGAGCATTGCTAGGTGTGACCCAAAAAAGCCAAAAAAAAAAAAGTATTTAATGTTTCAACACCAGTCCCACCACCAAAGACCCTACTTTCCCACCCACCTCCCAAACCTGCTCCCTTAACAGGACTGATTCACTTGATCACTTGACATCCCGTTATTCATCGATTTGCTCGAGCTGTCATATTTCCATTTGACCCTGTCACGTGCCAGTGTAGCCCAATAGCATCTGGTTGCTTCAGGAATACGAAGAGCCTCAAACAGGCACTGACTAAACAGGCACTGATTAATCTACTTTATGTTGCTTATTACTTTTTTTTTTTTTTTTTGGGTCACACCTGGCAATGCTCAGGGGTTACTTGAGCTCTGCACTCAGTAATTACTCCTGGTGGTGCCTCAGGGGACCATATGGGATGCCAAGGATCAAACCTGGGCCGGCTGCATGCAAGGCAAAAGCCCTACCTGCTGGACTATCGCTCTGGCCCCTATATTGCTTATTACAACATATGTGTCGTGAATGGTATTGCTAAAGTCATTACCCCTTTTGCTGAGCTGTTGTGTACAAATTGGTCTATCTGTATTATTGCTTTCACTTACTGAACATTGAGCATAGTGAGCTTCTACTCAATTTTTTAACAAAGTTTTTTGTGGTAATTTGTTACGGACATTCATTATTCAACCCCTGTCCTCCATTGCAACTTCTCACCACCATTTCCACTTTTCCCCAACACATGTATGCCTGCCTCTATAGCAGACCCTCAATTTATTTCATATTGCTTGCAATTTTAGGTAATTTGCTAAAAATCATTAAGAAATGTTTTCTTGAAGAAAATTAGTGAAGATTGTTCAGTTTCATCATGGTGCTATTAAGCCCTGTATAAGAAATTACTGATACGTTGCTATAGGATAAGTTTTGTGTATCTATTTTGTTATTGGTTTTGTGTGTCTATTTTGTTATTGGTGGCCTTCTACTTTACATCCATTAAATGTGGTGTGCTACTTGGTATATCAGTACAACAGTATTTGAGATGTTATATGGCCGCAAATGCCTGCTCCAGCATACCACAATTTTCACAGTGTAATAAAGCTAGAGTTAAAAATTTTTATATAAATCTAAGTTTTATTTATTTATTTATTTATTTATTTATTTATTTTGGGGGGTCACGCCTGGCACGATGCTCAGGCGTTGCTCCTGTCTCTTCACTCAGAAATTAATCTTGACGGTTCTCGGGAGACCATATAGGATGCCAGGGGATAGAACCCGGGTCGGCCGTTTGCAAGGCAAACACCCTACCTGCTGTGCCATCGCTCTGGCCCTGGAGTTAAATTTTTGATGGTGGCATTGGGGTATGAGTGTGACTGCTGGGCCCTCCAGAACAGGGAAATGGGGGAGGTATTTGCCCCCATCCCCAACTCCAAGTAAGCCTGGAGATTTCAGTCAAAAAAACCTGCATACTTGAGTTTTTCAATGGTGACCAAGATACAAAGACAGTCCACAGAATGTTTTACTTTCTGGGTGGAGATTGGAGATTTTGGGATATTTTTAAATAGCAACACTTTGGGCAGTTTCAAGATGCATCTGAAACTTTCTTTGTAGCAGCAGCGGCAGCAGCAGCTGGAGGAACAGCCAGTAGTCTCCCTGGCAGCACAAACGGTCTGTTCCGGCCCATCGGCACTCAGCCGCCGCAGCAGCAACAGCAGCCACCCAGCACTAATCTGCAGTCTAACTCGTTTTATGGGAGCACGTCTTTGACTAACAGCTCCCAGAGCAGTTCTTTGTTTTCTCACGGACCTGGCCAGCCTGGAAGTACATCTCTTGGCTTTGGAAGCAGTAGCTCTTTAGGTGCTGCTATAGGCTCAGCCCTCAGTGGATTTGGTTCATCAGGTAAGTTTCTTTTTTAAGATGAGTATACTAAGTGGACATTGACATGCTGTATGTGTTTAGTATTCAGGTAAACATCAGTTTGTAGACTAGGAAGGCCAGAAATGACTTATTGGTCAATTGGTTAAATTTTCTAGAAGAGAAACTATCTCCTGCAAATCCTTTACGTGTTCATGAATAACTTATTTCAAGGAGGCCCATTTATTCTCAGGTATTTACCCCAGCTTTAAGAATTGTCATATACTTAATCATACTTAGAATTTCTCACACTAAGGGGTTTGAAGTAGTGTTTTACTCTACTGTAGGTCTGTTTTCTGCTTAATGATACTGTTTAAAGAAACATTTTGTTCTCATTTCTAGTTTAAACTAATGATGATCTTTGTGTGTTTATTGGGTGGTTTATTCTAACGTTTAGTGTTCATTATGGGGTTTTTTTAATTGCTGTATAATATATAGGTAAAATAAGTATAAATTAGTGTTTATGACTTTCCATAATAGTAATTTACCCTTCATAACTAAAAATTCATATTAAAAGATGTTTTTCCATGATCCCACTTCAGTAAGTAATACCATATTCAGTGTACAGTCTTTGCCACTGCATAACTGTCACACTCCATTTTTAACAGTGTGACTGTACCAGCACAGTTTTAAACAGTACCAGCACAATTTAAAAAATAAAGACTTGTATAATGATTGCATCCTCCTTTACCGCAGACACACAAAATAATTGACGTAAAATACGCCATGATTATGTAGTGAAACACATAAATCCAAAGTTTAAACAACTTCACCAAATACACATGTATAGTCACACAAACTGATTTTTTGTTCTTCCCAGCGATGCTCATGGGACCATATGGGGTGCCTGGAATTGAATCTGGGTAGGCCTTGTGTAAGACAAATGCCCTACCATGGTATTGTCACTCTGGCCCCACAAGTGGTGGCTTTCTTTTTTTTTTTTTTTTTTTTTTTTTTAACCTGAGGAAGGACTAAGTGAAAACAGTCTGTGTTGGCTCCACAGACACTTGTGTTACCATTCTCTTGCGATTTCCAGAGAAATCAGGAAGCATTTGGGGAGAATAGTTGACCCTAGTTCTCTTGGTAAAAGTGACAGTCTTTTCTTCTTGAGTATTAGAGCTGTTTATTAGCATCTCAAGAGATTTTCTAATTCTGTTAACTTTTCTGAAGTCTTTAATAATATTTGCCTCTCATGATTTCCTTCCACATCACTTTTATTTTTCCTGGTGTGGAATTGGCAAAAGTAGTGTATTTGTCATTGATTCTTTTTTCCTTCTCCCACCCCCCATGTTTTTGACAGTTTTGGGCATTGGACCTCAGGCCTCACACTTTGGGCAAGTGTTCTACCATTGAGCCATATCCCTGACCCTGTGCAGTGGGTTGGTATAGAACGATGGTACACAAATGCAGGATGATTTGTAGTTCTAAAAAAAATGACAAGGAAATACTATACTACCCAGCAGAAAATTATGACAAAAATTGTGTATGCAAACGTTTGAAGAGATATTTTTTTAAAAGCTTCTAAAAAATAACCCCCTAAAAACTGGAGACGTTGGTTACTATAGGTTGTTTACTGTATGTATATAATCTAGAAAAAAATAGACAAGATCTTTGATAAACCTCATAGTTTCCTTCTCTAATAAAAATACCTCCCTGACAACCTGGCATAGATTTGTAGGCCCTTTTGCCCAATTTTTCCATATTACCATTATGTTTTCATTTTAGTATTGCTGCCCCTAACCCCATATTCAGAAACTGGTCGGCATGAACAATTTATTCCTTACATAGATTGCCTCCTCTTTCCCCACAGCTGATCCTTTCATGCCTGCCTTATTTATATGTATTGTTTATTCAGTTCTTATTTTCAGTCTCCGTATCTTTGTTTTACCTTGCTTAGGGGGCATAAATGATTGCCACCCGATTTCAAGTAGTCTGTAATCACTCTCGGAAATTTTGTGAGAGTGAAGTCTAGTGCCAGTCTTACAGTCTGTTTGTTGCCATTTCATGTCATGATAATTCCAAAGTAATGAAATATTTAAAATATGATTGCATGTGTACACACACCGTAAGTTATTCCCATATGATGAAATGATTAATGTTTAACTATTAAAGGCCCTAGTCTCAGCTAAGCTTAGCCACTGCAATATAGTTATTAAATAATCCTTTGATGATCAATATGTTCTACTTGAAAGCTTGTAATTTAACATCTTACATCTGATCAATGATTATGACTATTGTCTGTCTGGCCTCTTAGATATTTTAGGAACACTTTCTATTTCATAGTCTTACTGTTACAGATTATTTAGACATACAGAAAACCATGAGCTAGTTTATGTTCAAAGTAGAACTGTTCATGGATTATTTAAGTATTTGACTTATTTTTTTCCTTACGGAGTAGAATAATCTTGTGTCAAAAACTATGGTTTTGTTTTTGTTATTTGCTAGGGTAATGATAATGTTGCTGCTCTCGTTAGAGAGCTATCTTTCCTTGTCAGTTAACTTGTTTTCTGAAATAAATAGCCATTTAAATAGAGCTATGGTTTAGAAAAATTAGTTTTGACAGTGTCCTTTTAAATTAACTTAGTTAATGTACACATTGATAGTATTGTGAAAACTCCAGAAGAGCTATTTACTACATTGGTGTTCATATTTATTTGTCTTTGCTATTAAAATGCATGTAGCTTCCTAATACTTCCATATTATATTTTAAAATTTACAGTAAAATAGTCTTCCAGAAATCAGACTGACTGGTATAAAAGCTTGAATAGCATTATCAACTTTTGCTTAGTGTAGTTGCTTGAACCTTGTATTTTTTTTTCTTTACACAATTTTGAATTGGGCAAAACTATTGTGATTATTTCCAATCTGTATTACAAGCATGACTGCTTGTACCCATCATGTGCTCTGCTTAATTTTTCTCTTTAACCTATATGACCTGCTTATAATAGACTTGTAATTAGAAAACCCATACCTGATAGAAACTAGAGTCTTTTTCTTAAAAAGAATTACCATATTGGTCCGAATATAGAGGTGGTCCTATTAAGTATTAAAAGGTTAAGATGTAAAATTCCCTTAAATGTAAAGGGCATTCAGTTTAAATAGGCCAGTTCTTAGAATAGGAAAGGAGCCCGCCTGACAGTGTGGTCTATAACTAAGCCTGCTTCACAGCATGGGCTAAAGAGAAGGGAAGAGGGGCTGGAAAGATCAGACCTGAGTTCCATCCCTGGCGCCTCATATCAGCTTCTGAATCCTGCCAGAAGTAAGCCCTGAGCACACTGGGTATGGCCAAAAAAACACAAAATAATGTGAGAGGGAAGAAGTAGGAGTTTTGGATAAATTTAACAGTTGATAAAGATGTTTTTATTGATTAAATAGCTAAATCTTGAGATGCTCTTAGCATTCATAGCTACATGGTAATGTAATTATATCAGTTTTTAAAACCATTTTGTGGGACACAAGATCTAGAAAGTTAATACTTCAATTTGAGATTAAATAAAGGTTTACTGTGTAGGGCAGTAAAGAATGTGTTTTACAAGAGGGGTTGTGGTAGGGTGCTGACCAGACTTAACTGAGGAGATTTTCCAGGGCAGTATTAGAAATTTTAGGTATAGAGATGCTGTGTGATAACAGTAATAAAAGCTACTGATTTGGGGGACTGAGCTATAGTACAGCGGGTAGGTAATTTGCCTTGCACACAGCCAACCGGAGTACAATGCCCATAATCCCATATGAGCCCCGCCAGGAGTTCCTCCAAGCATTGCCTGTGTGACCCCAAAAAGAAAACAATAAAACCTACTAGTTTCTTTCGGTTTTTTTTTTTTCCTTTTTTGTATAGCAATTCAGTTGTTGATGAATAGGGAGAATGGTTAGTGTTAAAAGTACTATAGTTCACATTAATATTCGGGCCAATATGAACTTTATGGTTTGAACACAAAACCAAAGCTTTGAAACAAATAAGAATGGTGAGGGCAGTATATTTATTGTTTATCAGTATGATCTTTCCTTGGCAGAGTGAAATCAAAGAACCTAGTTACAGAGACTGGGATATTATCAAAATTTAACTTCTGAAATTTGTATCCAGTATATCCTAAGAAAATAACATTCTAGGGTTAAAAATCATACCAGGGTATTAAAGCACATTAATCATATGTGTCAATGATAAATATGTGTGAAATAATGAACATATGACTGCTCTGTTAAGTATTTGGTTACTTTATTTGGGGTGCATTTATACCCTTTTATGATTAATAAGCTAGTATGTGTAGTTATCACAGTAATTATCTTCATTTGTTTCTAAGAATAATTATTGTGATCACTTCTGTTATTTCCCAGCAAGAGTTGGGGATAGGTTTTATTCAGTTAACACTGTATGTAATTAGGGTTTTTTTTATTTCTTCTTCAGTTGGCAGTTCTGCAAGTAGTAGTGCCACAAGGAGAGAGTCTCTATCTACTAGCTCTGACTTGTACAAAAGATCTAGTAGCAGCCTAGCACCCATAGGGCAACCATTTTACAATAGTCTGGGATTTTCCTCCTCTCCAAGTCCAATAGGCATGCCTCTGCCAAGCCAAACTCCAGGACATTCACTTACGCCACCGCCATCACTTTCATCACATGGATCCTCATCCAGTTTGCATTTAGGTAAAAAAAAACAACCAAAACCCTTTTTATTTGTATGTATACATGTAAGTGTGTTTGTGTGTGTTTATATTATGTGTAAAATATTTGATGTTGGATAAAACCTGCCAAATTGCTTTTGCTTTTAGATATTAGCCTTTTGAAAAAGTTCTGTTCTGTAAAATTCAAAGTGAGGGTCTAATGTACAGTAAGGTAAAGACCCCTATTCTGTTTCTTTTAAGAAATAACAGTGGTGTGTTTTTTCTTGTCTGTGCTTTTGATTTGTGTGTGTTCTAGATCATCTGAAAAGTCAATTTATACATACCAGTGAAATTCCACTATCAAAAGTTTTTGCACGCCATTCTTTTTAAAAGTCACATAGTTATTGAACTTAGATTATTTTAGTTTAGTACAATGATTTTTTTTTAACTTTTGAAATCCTAACCATTTTATCAGAGTATGTGAACTTAATGTTTTTTAATTAGAAACTCTTAATAGGTTTGTTCCATATATTTTTCTTACCTTTGAATATATTGTTTAAGAAAAAAATGTTTTGGGCTTGTTGTACACTTGAAGTTTGAGCATTTAGAACTAGAACTTTTGTATATGGCTGCATATTAAAACGGTCTCCACCCATGTTTATTGAAATGGTGGTTATCTCCCCCCATTGCCCTTGCAGATATTTGTTTATGTCATTTACAATATATCTTAGAGGGGTTAGATCTCAAGGCTTGTGTATGAATCTCTCTTCAAAGATCTAATTCAGTAAATTAGATTTTTTGATTTTTTAATCAACATAAACTAAGATTTTGTTGCTGTCTTTTATGTATACCTTTAGAAAAAATTAAGTTAGCTTCCAATTTAAAAAGAAATAATCTGTTGTTAGTCAGTATAGGGTAGTGATTGTTTACCTATTCCCCCTCTTCCCTTTTATACAAGTTATGGTTATTTTTTTTCCCCAATGCTCATTTAGCATCCATGTAACAAAGCTATCTTTATGGGCTAGATTTCTCTGAAAGACTAGTCTTCTACCACAAAGTTTGTGGCTTTGTTTTTTTTTGACATAGTAATCAATTATCTAAACCACTTACGTGTGGGGGGGGTCCTAAGATCTGCATTACAGAACTATTTGTTTAAGCATCCATTTTTAGCGTAACACCTTCCTTCATCTTTCATCTTTGTTTTCTTCGTCACAGGAACTACTTAGTTTCTGATTTATGTTATTTTGTGTTCAACCCCACTCCCACCAGCCCCATAAAGTCACATCTTTGAAATGAACACAAAAATGTGAACTGCAACAAATCCAGGAATAGATTTTTTTTTATAATATATTTGTGTTTTATTTGTTATAATATTTGTCACGTCTTGTCATTTTTTTCCATAGGTAAGTTTCAGATGAGAATTCTGTCGACTTGATGCTTACGTTGTGCTTTTAGATCCTGTGTGGCATTCTTCTACATAACTTGCTTAGGCATTGTTTTATAAATGACTTTTTAGATAACTATAATTAACCAGCACTCTATAGATGTTTCCTTTTAAAGTATAGGTTCCAGCCTATAGGTGCTTAGGGAAGGATACTAATCGGTTATGGGAAATAATTATCATTTGTATCAGCACTTGAATAGGGGCCATGTCCCATGGTATTCAAGGGCCATTCCTGACTGGGGGTGGGGGGTGGGGGAATCCTTTGGGTGCTCTGGATGAAATGCAGCCTGCAATACCTGCCCTCCACCCCAGCCCATTGAACTCTCTCTGGCATCAAGGCCTAATAATTTTGTATCTGTACACCTAGTTTTAGTCTCAGCTTAAAACCTATTTTAATGTACCTCTGATTGGAATTATCACTTGATCATTTGACATCCTGTTACTCATCGATTTGCTTAAGCGGGCGCCAGGATTGGAATTATATGTAGATTTTTTTAAATTTTATTAATTTTTTTTAGTGTTCTTTCAATTTCCTTTAGCTTTATTTAGTTCTTGTAATTGGCTATGTGGTTAATAACCAATAGCGCCAAAGTATATTTTTATAAATTTGCTCTTTGTGTACTGTTCATGGAAAATAAATTTTTTTTTTTTTTTTTTTTTTTTTTGGGTCACACCGGCAATGCTCAGGGGTTACTCCTGGCTCTGCACTCAGGAATTACTCCTGGCGGTGCTCGGGGACCATATGGGATGCCATGGATCGAACCCGGGCCGCACAGGCCGGCCGTGTGCAAGGCAACGCCCTACCACTGGGCTATCGCCCGGCCCCTCATGGAAAATAATTTATTCTGTACTTCTTCTGCAATTGACTGTATAATGTTGAATCTTTTCTCGCATTTAAAAGTCTGCTAAATTGTATGTCCTTAAAGTTGGTTGCTTCTTGAGTCATATGATCAAGACAGCCTTTTATTACACATGTGGAAATTTGCATCTCTTTTTAAAAATCTTAGGTTGCATGACTGCATGGCCAGGAGGCCAGGGATTCACGCATGCAAGCACTCTACTTTTGAACGTCAAACTCTACTCCTAGCTTGTTGTTCTCCTGACAGTAGTTGGCATGTCATGGTGGGATTAAACATGGCATTTCCTGCATACTAAACATATAACCCCGGGTTGTACAGTAGGGAAGAGACCTTGCCTTCCATGTGGCCGACAAAGGTTAAATTCCACATCCCCATTACTGTCCCCTGAGCAGCCCCAGGTGTGGCAAAGAAGGAGGAAGGGAAAAAAACCCTTTGAGCATTGACTGATATGACCATTATGGATGAGAAAATTGCAGATCTTTTTTTGGGGGTCACACTTGGCAATGCTCAGGGGTTACTCCTGGATCTGCACTCAGGAATTACTCCTGACGGTGCTCTGGGGACCACATGGGATGCCGGGATTGAACCCAGGTTGGCCGCATGCAAGGCAAACACCTTACACTGGACTATCGCCCGGCCCCATAAAATTACAGATCTTAGGACTTGTAAGCCCAAGAAACTAACCAACCTAGTCAAATACGGAACTGAGGCTAAAACACGGTTCTGATTCCCCGTACTGTCCAACTGTAAAATTAATGACGTTTACAGAATACTTAACAGTATTCTAGTTAGCCACCCAAACTGTCACAATAGAGTCGATGTGAGATTACTAGGTTTCTCAATCCCTTTCTCAGTTATTCACAAAATTACAAGGCACGTAACTTAGGGACTGACACTAGACCAACACATCTGCTTAACAGAATATTTATGTGATGCAGCGTGTCTAAATACTAACATTTTCTGATGTGTATGATGAGTATGAAATGTTTTCACCAATTAAACTCAGATTTAGGACTGGAAAATACTCTATGGTCTAATTCAGTGGTTCAGCATTGGAGTCTCATTTCATTATCTGGCTTAATGTTTTGTGTGTGTGTGTGTGTGTGTGTGTGTGTGGGGGGGGGGGGGGGTGTGTGTGTGTGTGTGTGTGTGTGTGTGTGTGTGTGTGTGTGTGTGGCCTTTCAGTCACACCTGGTGGGCGTTGCTGAGTGATTACTCCTGGATCTGCACTCCTAGCAGTGCTCAGGGAACCATATAGGATGCTGGGGGTCGAACTCAGGTTGGCCACGTGCAAGGCTAACACCCTCCCCCTGTACCATTGCTCTGGCCCTTCTGGTTTAAGTTTTTCGTGCTCTGCTCAGGGGATTATGTGGGGTGTTGAGAGTCAAACCCATTTGTCTGTGTGCAAGGCAAGTGCTCTACCCACTGTACTATTTCTCCAGCTATATATTTTTAAAATTTTTGAGGCACTGTAATTTTTTTTGGGGGTGAGGGGTGGACACTACCCTGCTGTGCTCAGGATTTAACTCTGGACTTTGCACTTAGGGATTCTTCCTGCCAGGACTGGGGGCCACATGCACTGTCAAGAGTCATACCTGATTGGCTGCTTGCAGTGCTAAGTGCCTTGCCCCCATATGTCTCTCAGGCCACTGAAATAAGAAAGTGAATGATTCAGAAAGGGGAAGCAGTTTTGCATTGATTTTTTTTTGTTCCCCCTTTGCAGTGGTGATAGGAGTCAGCATTAAATTCCTAGTACCAGCATGCTAAGTTTTTAATTACAAAAAAAGGGATTATCCTTGTAAAAATTTTCCGGTGTCTCCCACCAGGAGAAAGATACTGCAGAAACAATTTTCATACTATTATACTTCACGCTTCCTTTTCAGTTCTGCTTACTCATGCATGTTTTGAACTTTTTTTTTCTTTTTTTCTTTTTTGGGTCACACCCAGCAATGCTCAGGGGGTTACTCCTGGCTCTGCAACTCAGGAATTACTCCTGGCGGTGCAGTGCTCGGGGACCATATGGGATGCCGGGATCACACCGGGTTGCCGGCCTGGGTCGATCCCCGATCCAAGGCCACACCGCCCTACCACACTGGACTAACCCCTGAGCATCCCGGTGTATTAAAAAAAAAAAAATGCTTTTAGAATGAGAAATAGAAAATTGAAAGCCGTAAATCTTTTAGTATGATTTAAGGTGTTTTATTCCATTGATATTTTGCAAATATGTTTTATTTAATTTTTTTTCTGGCTCCTGTATACAAATTGCTCTTAGATTATTTTTGTTTTTATTCATTGGGTCTGGCTTTCCTTCATTCTTGTAGTTACACTTCTTGGCTGTTTATTTTCTTTCTTACTGAGGTAACACAGTAAATATTTTTTGACTTTAAAATTGTACCAAAAACTCATCTGGAATTGACTTCATTGCTCATTGCTTATATTACAGATTAAGTATACATGTAGCAGCAATAACAACAACAAAAAGCTGTTGTTACAAATAAGGGTATATGTGCTTCATGTGGGAACTGTTAGCAAATAACATTTTAAAATTCTGGCAGTTTGTCTCATGAGCTGATACTGAAAATACTTAATTTGTGAGGATGCTCTCTATAGTTGACCTAGGAGCGAGTAAAGCCAGGGAATCGAGAACAAGAGCTTTTATATTGTCAACTGTGGAAAACTGAAAGAAATAAACTATGTGATATTTGGTTGATGATACAGATGTAACAGTCTTTCTTTTTTTTAATTAATAGTATATTATGCCACTGTGAGATGTACAATTACAAAGTTGTTCATGTTTGGGGGTTTCGGTCACACAGTGTTCCAGTACCCATCCCTCCACCAACGTCCCCGATTCCCTCCCCCTCCCATAGCCTGCCACTATGTCAGGTTCTTTAGCTCTTTTCTCTCTTCTCCCCTCTCCCCCTCTTTTTCTCTTTTCCTTTTTTCATATTGTGAATTGTAATACATACACTTAGAGGTTATCATGTTTATCTTTTTTCCCTGTATTTAATGCTCAGTTCTAGATTGGTATTAGCCCTTTCAACAATTATTAGCACATTGTTCCCTTCTCTGTCTTACCTAACCTCTGATTCCCACACATTTGTGGTAATTTTCACCTTGACAAGACCTGATCGATGTTTGCCTGACCTTGGATTTTGGTATCATAATATGTGTGTGTGTGTGTGTGTGTGTATGTATGTGTGTGTGTGTGTAGATGTATATATATATATATGTCAGTGTGTGTGTATGTATATATATATATATGTCAATCAAATAAATGCAGTCATTCTGTATCTTTTTCCTTCTAATTTCACTCAACATGATCCTCTCCATGACCATCCATTTATAGGCAAATTTCATAACTTCATTTTTCCTAACAGCTGCATAGTATTCCATTGTGTAGATGTACCAAAGCTTCTTTATCCAGTCATCAGTTCTCGGACATACTGAGATGTAACAGTCTTTCAAGGTGGGGAGGGGTACACCCATCATTTTAGGGGACTATATGTGGTTTTAGGGAGCAAATTATCCCAGGTTTGACACAACGGCCCAATGTAAGGCAATGCCTTTCTTCTGCTTCTCTCCCGGGTTAGTTCAACCTTTGTGGCAGGGCTTGGGTCAGGCACACTCAGTGCTGCTTAGGGCTTACTCGGGGCCAGGCTCAGGGAGCCCTCTTAGCGATGCTCCGGGGGACCATCTGAGGTGCAAGGGATTGAACCTGGGTTGACTGTCTGCCGGGCCTGCTCAGTGAGTACCTCTTCAGCCCCTGTAGCACAATCTCCTGTGAATTTTCAGTTTTTTCTTTTAATTGACAATCTGGTATTCTAAATGTTAGTGAGAAAATAGCCAAGAATAACTGAATAAGGGCTGGAGCGATATTCCAGCGGGTAGGGCGTTTGCCTTGCACAGGGCCTGCCTGTGCCGCCCAGGTTCAATCCCCCGGCATCCCATATGGTTCCCTGAGCACCACCAGGAGTGATTCCTGAGTGCAGAGCCAGGAGTAACCCCTGAGCATTGCCAGGTGTGACCCAAAAAGCAAAACAAACCAATTAATAATAATAATAATAATAATAACAACTGAATACAATCTTGAAAAAGATACTTAGATGTTTGCCAAGTATCAGTTCAGAAACTGCATTTTTTTGCTCTTTTAGGCTGTTAATTCCTGCTTAAATTTTTTTTTTAATTTTTACAATTACAAAAATATACAATTAAAAAGTTCATATTTTGGTTTTGGTCATACAGTGAGAAACTGCATTTTTTAGAAAAAAATTTTATTATACCACCCTGAGATATACAGTTAACAAACGTGTTCATATTTGGGTTTCAGGCATACAGTGTTCCAGAACCATCCCTCCACCAGTGTCCCATGATTTCCCCCCCTCCCCAGCCTGTCTCTCTCTCTCTCTCTCTCTCTCTCTCTCTCTCTCTCTCTCTCCCTCTCTCTCTCTCTCTCTCTCCCCCTACCCCTACCCCCTCCTCTCATTTTTGCTTTTTGGATCACACCCGGCAATGCTCAGGGGGTTACTCCTGGCTCTTTGCTCAGGAATTACTCCTGGCGGTGCCCAGAGGACCATATGGGATGCCAGAGATTGAACTCAGGTTGGCGGTGCACAAGGCAAATGCCCTACCCGCTGTGCTTTTTGCTCCGGTGCGCTCTCTCTCTCTCTCCCTCTCTCTCCCCCTCCCCCAACATTTCTTCTTCCCCCCATGATACACATCTAGTGGTGCTCAGGAATTAATACTAGTGATGCTAGGTGATCGAACATAAGTTTGCTGCGTATGATGCAGAGCTCTTACCTGTCACTCTGACCTGTCCCTCCAGCCTTTGCCTTATTCTTAGAAGTGGGGGCTAGAGCAGTAGCGCTGCTGGTCGCACAGCTTTGTGCAGCCCAAGTGGCCCCGGCACTACAGGAGTAGTTCTGAGTGCAGAGTCAGGAGTAATCCTGAACATTACTGGGTGTGACCCAAAAAGCAAATATATTTAACACTGCTGCTCCTCAGAATGCTTTCAAATTTGCTGAATGTCTATCTGATAAAGTGTCTCTACCTGGAGCTGAAGCTGTATCTAGTACAGCGGGAAGACAGCACACAACAGACCTAGGTTCAATCCCTCGCATGCCACGGTGTGGGTTCTCTGACCAGAGGTATAAAGTATCTTTCTGTTTCTTAGGCTTAACTTTTTTGGTGAACTTTTAAGAAGTGTGCCAGATGTAAATTTAGACTATTGTGAGTTGAGAAGTATGTCAGTGTGCTGACCGTGCTTTTTCTTGCTACTTAATAATTGCCTTTTAACGCAAATTTTTGCCTCAAAGGTTTAAATTTTATTACTATTTTGGGAATAAGAAACTTCCCAAGTAATGCTCAGGGGCGAAGGATCACCCATAGGAATTCTCACCAACAGGGTGGATGATTAGGGCTTGGGCCCGCAGCAGCAGTGTAGATACTTGTCACTTGAGCAATGGAGGTGGCCACTAGGACCACCTCAGCAGTGCTCACGTCATTGCACGCGTCCTCAGTCCTTAGCTCTTGCTCTACTAGTTTACTAGTCTTTAAAAAATATTTAGCTCATAATTGGAATAGCTTAACTTATATTGAGACTGATCCTATGTTTAATTTCTATATGGTTTTATTGGCTTCCACTTTAGAATTCTTGCTTCATCAAAACTTACATTCATTCAGATAATATTCAGTGTTTTGTGCCAAATTTTCTGCTTGTCTGGAGACAGTGTTACGGGAAAAATACCATCCTTACGCACCATCATCATTTATGGTTTTGTGGTGAATATACATATAAACCCCATGTATATAATCATTGCAGTTGCAATGATTGTTATTACTTTACTGTACTCTTATTTAGTAATTACATTATCCACATTAGAATTTTCTTTTTTTTGCTCTTTTGGGTCACACCCATATGTGCTCGGGAGTTATTCTTGGTGGCTCTGCACTGAGAAATTACTCCTGACAGTGCTTGGGGGACCGTATGGGATGGATGCCTGGGATTGAATCGGGTCAACCCTATGCAAGGTAAACACCCTATCTGCTGTACTATCTCTGGCCCCCCCACGTTAAAATTAACATCTTTCCTTCTTGCTTTTTTTTTTTTTAATTTAGCATAGAGTAGATTTGGGTTTATTTTTTGCCACAAGATTAGAAGAAAAATAGGGCTCTTCCCATGGCTTTAAGAGCTTTCAGATCATCTTGAGAACTGGAGTAGATAGTACAGTGGATAGGATACTTACCTTGCACACAGACAGCCTGGGTTCGATCCCTGGCATCCTGTATAGTCCCCTGAGCACCACAAGGGAATAATTTGTGAGTGCTGAGCCAGGAGTAACCGCTGAAGATCAACATGTGGCCCAAAAAACAAAAGGTTTTCAGATCTCAATTAACTGTTAGCGTATTGAATTTGTTTTGAGTGATGTGCTTATGTTTTGTTCGGTAATATGGGTATTTGTTGGTGGATCTATCTACTATTGGACCCTGACTACTTGTGTGTTTAAAAAATACTTCAGGTAATATGGGTATTTGGTATCATAATGTTTGGTCCACGTCAGTTATTTTCCTAGCATTCCTAAGAGGAAGCAAATTTTAGGATTATGTAAATTTTTCCTGGCAATTATAGTTTAAGATGTGTAGCCCCAGTTCCTGCCATTTTTATTCACCTCAATTAGAAAGGTCCGACTGTGAAATCCCAGTTTATATTAAAAAATGAAATGTAGGTATAGTTTGATGGTCGCGGAAGAAACCGGATCAGATCGATTCTGATAGAATGATGTGCAGGGGGGATTCTTCTGACCACAGCAGGCAGAACAACCTTCAGCCACTTCTCGAACTCAGGCCGCTGCTTCTTTTCTGAGGGTCTGTAGTTCTCACTTAGCAGTGCAAAGGTACTTTCGATTGCTCTAAATAAAGTTGGCTGATGTAAGGTTTATGCACTGCCTTCTTTGTATATTAGGCTTATGTGGAAGAGTATATTTTTAAACTAATAATCACTTTGGTTTTTAAGCTTATGGATGTCTCCCTATCTTCCCACTAAAATGTGTCATCATGTGAGAGATAATGTAGCAAGAAAAGTTTGATCCTGCTTATTCCTCCATATAATTTCAAGTGTATTGCTGATTTATTATTATTGGCACATAGCATTAAGTGTTGATGGTATAGGCAAGTATAATGGAAAGTTTTGAGTGAGTTATTCAAACTTAAGGGGGGTTTTTTGTAAGTGAATTCTTGATAAGGTACTTAGCTCTTACAGTAAAGTGGACAGAATATCTTTGTCTCGTTGGGTTTTTATTTATTGATATATTATTTTTTATTTTTGCTTTTTGGGTCACACCTGGCGATGCTTAGGCGACCACGTGGGATGCCGGGATTGAACCTGGGTCAGCCGCATGCAAGGCAAATGCCCTACCCGTCAGACTATCATTTCCAGTCCCTCATTGGATTCTTAAGAGGCTCACATATATTAGTTTTATCTGAATGCTCTAGCAAATTACAACTAGGTAACTAGGCAAATAAAGTTATTTACTAAAAATATGAAATCACCTTAAAATGTTACCAAGGCGTTTTTCACTTCAGGGACTATCCACCTTGCCTTTCCCTAGCTTCTAGTGGTTTCAGGAAATTCTTGGCTTATCACTCTGATATCTGTCTCTGTCTATAATTTTTCTCCCTATGTGTATCTGGGATGCCTATCTTTTTTTAAATATTTTATTATATAACCATGACATATACAATTATAAAGATGCTCTTGTCTGGGCCTCAGTCATACAGTGTTCCAGCACCCATCCCTCCACCAGTGCCCATTTCTCACCACCAATGACCCCAGTTCCTCCTCCCTCCCCCAACCTGCCTCTATGGCAGGTTTGGCAGGTTCTTTACTCCTCTTCTTCTTCTCCTCCTCCTCCTCCTCCTCCCTCCTCCTCCTCCTCCTCCTCCTCCTCTCTCCTCCTCCTCCTCCTCCTCTCCTCCTCCTCCTCCTCCTCCTCCTCCTCCTCCTCCTCCTCCTCCTCCTCCTCCTCTCCTCCTCCTCCTCCTCCTCCCTCCTCCTCCTCCTCCTCCTCCTCCTCCTCCTCCTCCTCCTCCTCCTCCCTCCTCCTCCTCCTCCTCCTCCTCCTCCTCCCTCCTCCTCCTCCTCCTCCTCCTCCTCCTCCTCCTCCTCCCTCCTCCTCCTCCTCCTCCTCCTCCTCCTCCTCCTCCTCCTCCTCCTCCTCCTCCTCCTCCTCCTCCTCCTCCTCTCTCCCTCACACACACACACACATTATGGCTTGCAATATTGCAATACATACGTTTAGAGGTTATCATGTGTATCTTTTTGCATATAGTCAATGCTCAGTTCTAGGCTGGTATTATCATTTTCAATGATTATTAGCACACTGTTCCCCTCTCTCTCTGTCTTAATCTCTGACTCCCACACGTTTGTGGTAGGTTCCATCTGTTGACAAGACCTCCTAATTCATGTTTTGCCTGACCTTGGATATTGGTATCAAAATACAGGGGCGGAGCGATAGCCCAGTGGTAGGGCATTCGCCTTGCACGGCTGGCCCATTCCGGCCCAGGTTCCATCCCCAGCATCCCATATGGTCCCCGAGCACCACCAGGAGTGATTCCTGAGTGTAGAGCCAGGAGAAGCTCCTGAGCATTGCCGGTGTGACCCAAAAAAAGCAAAAAAAAAAAAAAAAAAACCATTTATGTCATGCAGATAAATGCAGTCATTCTAAGCCTGTCTTTTTCCTTCTGGCTAATTTCACTCAACATGATCCTCTCCATGTCCATCCACTTACAGGCAAATTTCATAGCTTCATTTTTTATCCATTGTGTAGATGTACCACAGTTTCTTTATCCAGTCATCAGTCATCAGTTCTCGGGTACTCTGGTTGTTTCCAGATTCTGGCTATTGTGACTAGTGCTGCTATGAAAATAAAAGTGCAGATGGTGTTTTGCTGTGTAACACGTTTTGGCTTGGGATACCTATCTTTAAATGAAAGTCTACAATTCCAGATTGACTTGATTTTAACTTGATTATTTCTGCATAGCCTCTCCTAATAAAGTCCCATTCAAAAGAAGCAGGAGGACCGGAGCGGTAACATAGTGGGGAAGGTGTTTGCCTTGCACAAGGCTAACCTGGTTTCATCCCTGGCATCCCATATGGTTCTCTGAGCACCGCCAGGAATAATTGCCAAATGCAGAGCCAGGAAGGAACCCCTGAGCGTTGTCGGATTTGACCTGGGGGTTGGGGGGATTCTTAACAAAAGCAGAGCATCTTTTCTTTTTGGGTCACACCCAGTGATGCTCGGGTGTTACTCCCTGTCTCTGCACGCAGGAATTATTCCTGGCGGTGCTGGGGGATCATGGGATGCTGGAGATTGAACCTGGGTTGGTCATGTGCAAAGCAAATGCCCTACCTGCTGTACTATCACTCCAGCCTTTGGGGTCATAATTTAATCTAGACTCCTTTCTGTTATCCTCAAATTCAGCTGTGGCCCATGTACAAATTGAAAATACATTCATCCCATCCTAGCATTCTCAGAGGTCTCAACCCATTCTAACATTAACCCCCCAAATTTCTTCTATTAGATTTCAAGGCTTGAGAATCCTCATCTGTTTTGTCATATGCTGGGTAAACACCCTCTCTCTGCCTCTGTGGCTCTTTTCTCAGTCTTTTATCTCTTGACCCATCTGACTTCCTCCCATAATGGCAGTACATTATGCTGATTTTAAAAAAAAAAGGTCAGAGCAATAATACAGCAGGTAGGGTGCTTGCCATGCTTGTGGTTGACCCAGGTTCGATCCCTGGCATCCCATATGGGGTGAGCACAGTGCCAGGAATAAGCCTTGAACACTGCTGGGTGTGACCTTATTTCAAATATCAAAACATTATCAATCCGTTAATAGCAGGAATTACCAGCATATCACTTGGTTGTGTTTCCTTAGTTTGTTTTGGTTGAGCTGAGACACCAGAATCAAGTCTAAGCCTTCAGCACAATCGCCTTTGTTTCTATCAAACATCTTTTTTCTTTTGGGAGTGGGGTGAAGAGGGACGTGGTCAGTGGTGATGCCACAAATCTACCTGGGATTGGCCACTTACAAGACCTTAACTGTTGCACTGGCCCCCTGTAAACAACTTTGCAAGGCAGTTTAGATCTTTTCTGTTCTATACACTGATTCAGTTCCATAGTTATATGCTCATTTTTAGTTGTCATAAAAGCTCTCAGTACTGGAATCCTGGAGCCACTGTGGCAAAATACCACCTGTTAGTGGCTAAGAAGAAAGTAGTCTGTGCACGTAGTTGAGCACAATTCACCGTAGTACACTAAGTTCACCATCTTGAAGCCCAGTATAGCATACTTGAAAATGATAGGTGTCCTTTTCAAAACAGTTGCTGTGTAGTATAGACAGATAACAAGGCCATATGAATGGATAATAGTTTGGGATAGGCACATATGGATAGCTAACTTTGGTTTCTGAATCAAAAATACGTTCTGTGAAACCTCGAAATTTTAACAGTAATTCCTAAAGTGGGCATTCATTACCCACCCCATTATGGAGGCAATAGTAAGTAGCCTTACATACATGTGTGTGTGTGTGTGTATACCATATATATATATATACCTTATATAAATTTACCTTAAGCAAAGAAACAGCTACATATATGTATATATGTGTATATATATGTTTATGTATATATGTGTGTGTAGCTCTCTGTTTATTTGCTTAAGGTAAATTTCCAGTTGTGGGCTCTGGGATTTGGCTTTTTTTTTTTTTTTTAAGAAAGGGAACCTCTGGTTTAGAATATTATTTCTATTTGGGCTGTGAAATCAATTTTCTAAAGTAGGCAGAGGGGCTAAAGCAATAGTTTAGCTGGTAGGGTGTTTGCCTTCCATGCAGCTGACCTGAGTTTGATTCCCCAGCATCCCATATGTTTCCCCAAGCACTGCCTGAGTGCAGAGCCAGGGTAGTACCCCTGAGCATTGCTGGGTATGAACCAAAAAGCCTCCCAAAAATAAATAAATTAAGTAGGCAGAGAAACTAGACCATGTTGAGAACATAGAATCTAGTTACAATGAAATCCCAAGAGTTTAGGGCAGCAGTCATACCAGTGTTGTCTTTAGAAGAAAAAGTTTTTAATTGAACCACTGTGCAAAAGACCATTACAAAGCTGTTCCTCATTGGGTTTGTCATACAGTGTTCCAGCGCCCATCCCTCCACCAGCGTACATTTCCCGACACTAATGTGCCTTGGTTTCCTCCCCCACCCCACATGTACAGCCCACACTCTATGGAGGTCTTTTGGAGGTACTTAGCCCCTTCCCCCCCTTTTTTTTTTTAGATCCTACCCAGTGATGCTCAAGGGTTATTCCTGGTTCTGTATTCAGAAATCACTCCTGGAAGTGCTCGGGGACCATATGGGATGCTGGGAATCGGCCCACTAAGCGATAGTCTCTCAAAAAACATTTTAGCGTTAGGAATATGTCACCGTTGTCTCACAGTGACTCCGCATATTGAGGACACATTGCTCAAGTATTTCTTTTCCCCTCTGTAGTTTTAAAACAGGCAAATAGTGTACTGTCAGGTTAGTCTGTATATTCTAGATTTTCTCTTATGTGATAAAATACTGAACTAGAATTACATTAGCATGTTATGGAATAGAAGTAACTAAAATTGAGTCATAAATGAAATACTCTAGAGAGTCTTCAAGCTACCAGCTAGTCATCTTTCCACTTCTTGAGCTTTCTAGATCCTTACCTTCCATACTTACCTTCTTGAGTCAGAAACCAGTATCTATTTGTTTTCATCAGAATGGAAAAACCTGCTATGCAACGAGTGAAATCTTAATTTTCTTTGTTGTTTTAGTAGCCTAGTGGTGATTACAGTAACTTTTCAGATACATTTTTAAAGAATTATTTACTAAAGATAATGGCAGGTCTCAGGAATCCATATTTTTTAGACTACGTAGGACCTATAGGTTTAGGTATTCCCTTTCTGAATGCCTGGAAGGTGGGCGATTATGTAAATTTAGACTCAGTTTGTAGTTGTCTGAGTTATTATGAGTTTTTCCCTGTGTTATTCTCAGTTTTTTCAAAGCCTTTTGATTTCTGGTATCTCTTCCACTTTTTTTTTTTTTTTTGGGTCACACCCGGAGATGCTCAGGGGTTACTCCTGGCTCTGCACTCAGGAATTACTCCTGGTGGTGCTCGGGGGACCATATGGGATGCCGGGATCAAACCCGGGCCTGCTTGGGCGGCCACGTCCAAGGCAAACACCCTACCCGCTAGGTTATCGCTCCAGCCCCATATCTCTTCCACTTTTTCCCTCTCCCTACACTTCCTCCACTCCCCAAGGACCTTTCACACTCAAGACAGCGTGCTCTCCCCTGTGTTCTCCTGCTGGGTCGTATCTTCAACCCATACCAGTAACTTCTCAAGAAAATTGAATGAAAGCAGTTAATTACAGGGTATTTGCCTTCTGTTTTCATGAACTGGAAAAATACCTATGGAAATGGCATATAAGGGGCAACCACACCCTATTGTGTTGTATACTGCAGCCTAGAAGGTCTGGCTGACTAGCCACATGCCATGTCACCTATTGTGTTGTATACTGTAGCCTAGAAGGTGTTGGGGCTGGAGCGATAGCCTGTGCCGGCCCAGGTTCCATTCCCGGCATCCCATATGGTTCCCCCAGCACCGCCAGGAGTAATTCCTGAGTGCAGAGCCAGGAGTAACCCCTGAGTCGCTGGGTATGACCCAAAAAAAAAAAAAAAAAAAAAGAAGTTCTGACTGACTAGCCACATGCAATGTCACCTATTGTGTTGAATACTGTAGCCTTGAAGTTCTGGCTGACTAGCCACATACCTTGTCACTTTTGAATTGCAGTGCATTGTTGTTGAACGTGAAATACAGATCTCTGACCCTTTACTTTATCTTTTTAAAAGGCGATTAAAAGTGTCAGGTTGGGGCCAGAGCGATAGCACAGCAGGTAGGGCATTTGCCTTGCATGTAGCTGACCTGGATTCCATCCCGGCACCACATATGGCCCCCAAACACCGCCAGGAGTAATTCCTGAGTGCAGCGCCATGTATGACCCTCTGAAAAGAAAAAAAAAGTCAAATTGGGCTGAAGAGATAGTATGAGAGTAAGGCACTTACCTTGCATGCAGCTGATACATGTTCATTCCCCAATATCCCATATGGTCCCCTGAACCCCAGCAGGAGTTATCCCTGAGCGTGGCCAAAGCATGGCTAGGTGAGTCACCCTCCATGCATGCACACCTTATGCTAATAGGACAGTGTTTTAAGTGCTAAGTTAAAGGGGTCCTGTTACCGTTAACAGTTTGGTAGAGAAATGAATAGAATACATACATTTTTAAACTACTGTTAATGGTGGTATACATATGGATGAACTGTTCGTATGTTTTGAATTTTTGGGGTACATACAGAAAATTACTACGTGTTAAGGATTCCAGTGTATTCTTCAGCCATATCCTCTCCCCTTTTCTGAGTGGTGGGGGTGTTGAGCCACATTGGCATTGCTCAGCAACTCTCATACTGTTTGTTGGCTTGTTGCAGTGCTTGTGGGACTGCAGTGTGATTAACCCCAAGCCTCCTGCTTGCTAAACATGAGCTGTAGCTTTGAGCTCTCTCTCAGACCCCCTCCTCTGCCCCAGTGTTACAGTTCTGTCTCCCTTTCTCCTATACATATTCCCTCCACAATAATTTTGTAAGGAATTTGCAGACATAATGTCTTTTAATCTTTCTAGGATATATTTGCTGAGAGCTATGTTGCCATAATTATTAAAACTAGGATAGGGGCGGAGCGAGAGTTCAGCAGGTAGGGCGTTTGCTTTGCACGCGGCCGACCCGGGTTCGATCCCCGGCATCCCATATGGTCCCCTGAGCACCGCCAGGAGTAATTCCTGAGTTCAGAGCCAGGGGTAACCCCTGAGCATTGCCGGGGTGGCCCAAAAAAAAAAAAAAAAAAAAACTAGGATAGTATAATAGCATGCTACTGTCAAATCTGCTGACTTTAGTTGGGTCATTGGTGTCACTGGTGTTTTTTGTTTTGGTTTGGGGGCCACACCTACTGTATAGAAAATGGGTTTTTAATGTTTATTAATTTGTAAGAGAAAATATGTGTCCCAGTGACTTTTGAGTGGCCTGGGGAGGTTTGGCTACGCTCAGGGCTTTTACTCGATGCACAGGGATCACTCCTGGTGGCATTTGGAGTATCATTACCTTTACAGTACTGGGGAGTCAACCCATATTGGTTGCATGCAAGGCAAAGCCACCTTAGCTGCTACGCTGTTCTCCAGCCCGGAAACTATTTTTCATAATTTATCAAAGTGCATCAGGAGTTTGGTGTTAGTTGGCATAATTAAAGGCTTTCTAGATGTGGAAGAAAACCTGGGGTAGTACATAGTTTGAGTTTTATTGAAAATCCTAGGAGCATAAGGATAAAGAGAGAATTCTGCTTTATGTTTGAGATGAGGCTAAAGAACAGTGGAAAGATAGGAAGAAGGGGTAGGAACTTAGCATACTACTTGGAAATTTGTGAAAATAGGTGTGAATGATTTGAAGACTGAGCTGGCAAATTTAGAGGATGCATGACAGCAGCATGCTACAGGGGCTTAGCTGAGGGCTGGTGGGTGTGCGCCAAAGAAAAGGCACATGGGATGGAAGCGAATAGAGGCTTGGGTGCTGGGGTGGGTGCTTTCTGTTCATTTGTTAAGGATAGGGATGATTTTCTCACCCCTCGGCAATGGGTGGTAGACCAAATGAGAGTAGTTAGGTCAAACACCTTGGTCTGATGAACAAGGTAGCCCTGTAGTTAAGAACTGTGCACTGTTGGTAGAGCTAGGAAAATAGAAATGAAGATGCTGAAACTGGAATGCATAGGGAGACAGTCAAGCCAGTGGTATTGTATCACTTTGTGCTTATATTCAGTTTTTGAATTATTTTTGGTATATAAAGCAGCTTTTAAAATCACACTTTTACAGAGAGGATGTAATAAGCTCTTTGTACTTTCATGGTCACAGAAAGGCATCAGCTTGCACCTGGAGTTCCGCACTGTATGGCCCAAGCACTAGAGCATTTGGTCCTCATAGATGGGCCATGTATAGCCATGGGAAGGCCCCAAAATATTTAAAAATGGATATTTGCAATATCTGGTAGCCTTTCCATATTATGTACCTCCTGTCTGTCAGACACTGTTTTAGGCATTTAGCATACGGGTGGTTGTAATTTTGTGGCACTTAAATCTGGAGAAGAGACAAAGGACTCAAATAACTGACAATAAGGTATATTATACCAGATTCTTGGAACTCAGCAAAATAAAAGAAGCCAGGACAGTAGGGAGAGAAAGTAAAAGAGAAGCGGCTTTCATACACTCTTCAGGATCATCATTCTTGTATTATTCATTGTCCTTGAAATCTTTTTGGCACCTTTGTATAACTGCACTGACAGTGTGTCCACTGACCTGAATTGCATATGGATCCTACTCTTCGTAAAAACAGCATGTGGAATAGCAAAGGGCTAATGACAATTTTGTTGATCTCAACGACTAAAATCTGCACGTTACCATTTTCTAGACATTTTTTTTTTAAAAAGGACACTGTCAAGTATTTTTAAGCTGTTAATTTCTAAAAAAAAAATTCTAGTATTTTTTGTTTCTATTGACTATTGCTCTGCCATTTTTTTGTTCTGAATTACGCTATGTTAGAGATTTTTTAATACACTGAATTAAATGATCAGGACTCAGGCTCCAGGGGTAAATGCTTTTTATTACCATTATCTGTAAAAATAATTCTTTTATGGGACAATTTAATCTTTAAAAAATAGTTTAAAGTAGTTATAATTTGGATATATTGTCTAATATTGTGGGGTTGAGCCTTTTAACCTCAGATTTTCATCACTGGGTTAATTAAGAAACCGTTTCTTTCCACGGTATACATTATAGTGTACTTATATTTAAAATAAGTACAGATGTAGACCTTGGTGTTTCATTAATACCAAGTAAATTCCAATTAAACTTTCAGTGGCTTCATATCTGCATTTGCTATTAATATGTAAAATTTTCGTTGCTGGCTTTAGTACTATGGTATTGGTATTTGTATGTATTACATTAGGTATTCCAATTGTGTTTATTAAACTGTCAAGAATGAATACAGGTTTATTTTTTGTATTTTCTAGCACTATTCTCCCTGTGCGTATGCTTGCGTGCGTCTTTACACATACACACACTATATACATGAGTTTGTCTCCAAATTTAATTTCCTCTTGTAACAAATTAGGAATTTTTTAAATTCATTTTATTATACCACCGTGAGCTATACAATTACAAAGATGTTCATGACTGGGTTTCAGTCATGCGTTGTTCCAAAAAATTAGGAATTCTTGAAAGAGTTTCTATGCCATTTTAAAGTGATTTTAATTTGCAGAATGACTTTGTCCACGTGACTTGCTGACCACAGCTGCTTTGTTGTAGGAGGACTGACAAATGGTAGTGGTCGATATATCTCTGCAGCGCCAGGAGCAGAAGCAAAATACCGGAGTGCCTCAAGCACTTCCAGTCTGTTTAGCTCCAGCAGCCAGCTCTTTCCTCCTTCTCGACTCGGTACAATAGGTCTGATAATTATGCCTTCGGGCGAAGTAGATTATTGGAAGATTTCAGAAACAACCGCTTCCCAAACCTTCAACTTAGAGACTTGATCGGACATATTGTTGAATTTTCTCAAGACCAGCATGGTTCTAGGTAGGTAAATATGGCTTATAATATCTATGATACCTCAATTTTCTGCCTTGAAGAGCTTCCCCTCATTTATTTTACTAAAGCTGTTCACATGCATAAATGTTGGAATCTTAAAACAGTGAACAACATGAATAATAGTTTCTATATTAAGTGACAAAGAGTTCAGAATTTAATTGTATTTTTATGATTTCTTGGTTTTCTTCAATGAGAATGTATTGTTTTGTGCCACACTTGGCTGTGTTGGGGAACTGCACTCCCAGCTTAGTGCGTGGGGAGACCATGTGGTGCTTGGTGCCAAGCTGACCCCAACCTAACTAACAGTGAGCATAAATTCCCCTTTGAAAATAAAGGTCTGGATTACATTTCTGAATGTATCCCTGGTATATACTTTGTCTAAAAGGAAATTTTAAAATTCATGTTTCTTTATTCCTTCTTATTTGATGTGACTTGGGTACGTTGAAACATTTCACTTTATAGGAAAATCTAATGCTTTTGTGTGTTTAACAGTAGATGAGTTGTAACACGGTTGAGGTAGAGACCTCTAGAAAGAAGGACATGTAGGAAGACAGTGGGAGAGGAGGCTATTTGAGGTGGATTTTCTTTGTATCACTTTTTTTTTTTTGGCTTTGGGGCCATACTGATTTTGGGAATTGGCTTCCAGCCCTGTGCACAGGGATTCCCGTGGTTCTGTGGCTTAGCCCCCACCTGCAAGCACTTAGGTTGCTGAGCGATCCGCCCTATAAAAGAACAGTCTTAGACTAGTTAAGTCAGTGAGATTAGTTACACAGTCTCCTCCCGGGGCTCCAGACCATCTCATTTGTTTGGGTCATGCCCACCGTGTAGTGCTTAAGAGGCTCCACTTGACTGGTGCTCAGGGTTGCTCCCAGCTTGTGGTTCTGGGCTGTGTCGTGCAGGCCTGGCACACAATGGTCTGTCAGCCTGCGATGGGGGAGCAAGTAATGGTGGTGGGGGAGGGAGAATGAGAGTGAAACTTAGTTAGATGTGAGGGAGGGAAAGCAGGAAGTAGGTGTTCTAGAGAGAGTACAGGCTTCTCCAGAGTGCAATAGTAAAAGAGTAGCCAGTTAAACACACATTTTATCTACCCAGAATACTTCTGTTCTAAAGTTCCTTGGGAGAAATAATGAACCTTGTTTTTCTCAACCGTGACTAGCTTAGAAATTTAACTATATGTTTTTTGTGTTTTTTTTTTAATTATTCTCCCCCCCAAATATTATTACACCATTTTAGACATACAATTGAAAGATGCTCATGTAGAGTTTTGGTTCTACAGTGTTCCAACACGCATCCCTCCACCCAAACCCATCTCCCATCACCAATGTCCCCATCTCCCTCCCCCTTCCGCACCTCAACTACTTGGCAATTCTGTATGTCATTTCTTTCCTCTTTATATCTCCTTCCCACCAAACTTTCCTGCTCTTCGTGGAATGCAGTGCATTAAAAGACATTACTGTTTCACTATTTTAGTGGACCCGCGACCACTTGCGGCCGTGCACCTGGGCTCAGACTGGTTTTGCTTTGTTAATCTGGTCATGAGGCAGTTTCCCAGCGTCGGACAGCGAAAATGGTGGCTAGTGTGATGGGCGAAGTTTCATCCGGCTGCTTCCGGGACCCCCAGAGGCGATGGGCCAACACCCAAAACCCATCTGCCCTCCTCGGGATCCCATCGTCAGCTGGGCTCGGTGTGAGCCCAGTTCCAGCCTCCCCAGCCGCTTGTGAGCTCTGCATGCTGGCCCCTGGGCAGCTCCTGGGCAGGGCCACCAGGCTCGGCAAAATGGAGGGGGGGAAAGGGGCGCCCCCCGAGTCCATCTGACGAATTCCCAGTGGTTTCCCACTTCTGGGAGCCACCTACCTGGGCTCGAACTGGTTTTGCTCTGTTAATCTAGTCGTGAGGCAGTTTCCCAGCGTCCGGACAGCGAAAATGGTGGCTAGTGTGATGGGCAAGTTTCATCCGGCTGCTTCCGGGACCCTCCAGAGGCGATGGGCCAACACCCAAAACCCATCTGCCCTCCTCGGGATCCCATCGTCAGCTGGGCTCAGCGCAAGCCGAGTTCCAGCCTCCCCAGCCGCTTGTGAAGCTCTGCATACTGGCCGAAATTTAACTATATGTTTGATGTATATTATTTCTAAGAGGTTCTTTGGTGTTCTAAAGTAAACATTTAGTAATACTGTGCATTTTAAAGACTACACAATTTAAAAAAATTCACATTTCCTTTTGTTGATTTTAATTTATCCAAGATTAACTTAAAAGGATTAAAATCTTCATATCTAGATTTTGTCAGTATTAATAGCTTCTTTATGCTTTTGAGTCACACCCTGAAGTGTCCAGGGGTTACTCCTGGCGGTGCTTGGGGCACCCTAAGGTTTGATGGATATCAAACCCGGGTCAGCCATGTGCAAGGCAAATGTCTTACGCACTGTGCTGTCTCTCCAGCCCTAACTAGCTTAAATACAGTATTTAAATACAATATTTTAAAGACATATCCTGAAACGTTTAAAATTCTCCATTTGGGGACTGGAGCAATAGTCTAGCCAGTAGGGCATTTGCCTTGCTCGCGGCCGAACCGGGTTCCATCCTTGGCATCCCTTATGGTCCCCTGAGCACTGCCAGAAGTAGTTCCTGAGCGAAGAGCCAGGAGTAACCCCTGAGCATTGCAAGGTGTGACCCCCAAACAAAATGTAAAATAAAATTCTTCATTTGTAGTATAAAGTATTATTAAAATATTTGTGGAAATAATTGTGTGTTATATTGGACTAAGGGTGTATAAGTACTAAAGTCCAATACAGATTTTTGCAAGTCTTTTCTTTTTTGCAAGAGTCTTTTAATGTTTTGTAGTAATGCTTAAAATTTTTCTTGTGTAGATTCATACAACAGAAGCTAGAGAGAGCTACTCCAGCTGAGAGGCAGATGGTATTCAATGAGATTCTACAAGCAGCCTACCAATTAATGACAGATGTTTTTGGCAACTATGTCATACAGAAGTTTTTTGAGGTAAGCACACACTCCCTATTTGTTGCATATCCATCCAGCTGTGCTTTAGGACACTCTGAGAGTTCATAATAATTTACACCCAAAAGGAGGAGCTGGTGAGGAAGTATTTGCAGATGTGCCATTCAGAATGCATGAAGAACTCAAGAAGTCAACAACGAAAAGATTGTCCTAGTAAAAGGCAACAAGGGCTTGAATAGATATTCCTAATTTGTTTATTTATTTAGACAGAGTCACCCCCCAGCCATGCTCCAAGGTTACAGCACAAAACAGGGGTAGCCTCTGTGTACCATCAGGAGTGACTCTAAACAGAACAGGGACTCAGCACCATTGTTGATTTCAGCTTTAATTCATAACAAGCAAAAAGGTAGAATAACACAAGTATCCAATAGACAAATGAAAAAGTGTGGGTGCATACAGTAGAATTTTTCCTCCACTATTAGATGAAATTAAGTTCTGATCAGATACGTGATGAGGCTAAATGGAAAAGCCAGAAATTAGAAGATAAGCATTATAGGACACCATTTATATGAATTAGAGATCAAGTAGTTTGACGTTTGTTTGCCTAGAGTTGGAGGAAGAGTGAGAGCTTGTGCTTCAGTCAGCTAGGGATTCTGTTCGGGACAATAGAAAGCATTTTGGAAATAGTGGTGATAGTTAATACATCAGTGTGATTTGTTGTTTGTTTGGGTCACACCCCTGTGCTCAGGGATTACTCCTGGCTCTGTACTCAGGAATTACTTGGCAGTGTTGGGGGACCATATGGGATACTGGATCCGCACCCTTGTTGGCCATGTGCAGGCAAATGCCCTCCCACTGTACTATTGCTCCTGCCTACAGCAGTGTGTTATAATTGATGCCACTGAATTGCATCATGAAATGGTAAAAATGACATATTTTAAGTATTATTATACATATTTTATAATATGTATAATTATAATATGTATAATAATAATATAATACATGTTTTAAGTATGTATTATTATACAAATCGGGCAGTTCTAGAAGATGAACCTAAGGGACCATGTGTGACAAAATGGGTCTGCTTTTACTGTGTTTAAATCCTTGAGATTCTGTGGTTTACAGCACCGGTAACGATGGTTTCTCATGCACTTAATCCCAGCACTGCCCATCATCAGTGTGCCCACCTACCCCAGCACCCCAACAGTTGTGTGGATCAGTTCTCCCATTCTGTTCTCTTTGAAATTTTGTTCTGCCTTGCTTACCTGGCTGTGTATTTTTTTGTGGGAGATAGGTATCCGCTACAGTAGAATTCTGTGTCCTGTTCCTTTTACTGAACTTCACTCAGCATGATCTCTTCTGGTTCTAGCCATGTTGCTGCAGATTGCCTAAGTTTTGTTCTTAGAGCTGCATAGTATTATTTTGTGTGTTTGTGTGCATATACACACACAACTTCTTGATCTAGTCATCTGTAGTTGGACATTTGGTTTTCATATCTTCACTGCTAACTAATAAGTGTGGCAGTGAACAGAGTGCATATATCTTTCAAATATTTGTTTAGGGGATTGATGTGAAGAAGTGGTATTGCTGGGTTGTAAAGTCATTGTGTTACTTGTGTAACACAATGTTTTTGTGTTACATTGTCACAGTCATTGTGTTTTTTGCATAGATCTCCATATGGACCCACTTTAAATGAGATTAATATTAATCCTCATTAATACTTTAGAATAGACAGCATTGGGAATGTGTCCAAAAGCAATAAATTGATAACATAGCCTATATAGTCATAATAACATATCATTGGACTTGTTGGAAGTGTTACAATTCATCTACATTTTGTTTATAAAACCTGAACATCTGTATTTTAACTGAACTTGACATAGATATGAATTATTTGGTCTGAATATATGGCTTAGAAGTTCTTTGGAACTTCATATGGAAGTTTTGTTTCTGGTCTTTTGTAGTTTGAAATGACTAAAGATGTGTTGACGATTAAGGAAAATGTAGATGCTAAGGCTTTAGTAAAGGCATAAAGTTAAAGGCACCTTAATCTTCACCTCAGTACCTCCTCCTGTGGCATTCGGATATTGAGTAGGCTGTAAGTGGGTTATGTTTAGCGAAGTCATGTGATTGAGTTTGACTGATAACATGTTCTTTTTGTTTTATTAGTTTGGGAGTTTGGATCAAAAGTTAGCCCTGGCTACTCGCATTGCGGACATGTCCTGCCCTTGGCCTTGCAGATGTACGGCTGCCGTGTCATCCAGAAAGCGCTGGAGTCTGTTTCATCCGACCAGCAGGTAATTGTAAGTCAAGACAGATTCTTCTTATTTTACCCCCTAATATACATATATATATATATTTTTTTTTTTTTTTTTTTTTTTTTTTTTTTTTTTTTTGGGAGTGAAATATTTCCTTAGCCTGAAGTGTTCTTTTAAATGTCTCAAGTAGCAAGCTATTAAAGTTATTTACCAGTTTATTTACTCTGTCCTGTCTGTTCATTCCCTTTAACATCATTTTGTCTCTATAAATGAAGATACTTGAATACTTTGTGTCTTAAGCAGAGTAAATTGCTAAGTAATAGGTTATTTTTTGCTATTGCTTGCCTATTTTATTGTCGTGTATGCTTTCTACCATTCCAGTACTTAATTGAATAGAATCAAACATGAAAATGAATTGCATTCCTATATCCTAATTAAAATGCACCACTAATTCTTTTAAAATCTCAACAGAATTTAAGAACCTCCTTAACAGGAGTTAGGGTTCTTGGAGAGAAAGAGGACTGGCATGATAGTACTTGCGTTGCATATGGCCAGCCTGACTTCAATCTTCAGCTTTCATAGGGTCCCCCAAGCATCACTAGGTGTGGCCCAAAATAAAAAAAAAAAAAAAGGAGAGACAGAAAAGAGAATACTAAATTAGATTGGAAATATGCTATGTTCTTATTTAGGAAATATTAACTACTTTAATTTTGAAGAGATAGATACAATTTTAATCACATTCACTGGATTTGGGGGAGGCTAACTGAGCAGCATGATAATTTTCAGCACTTGAAAGAGAGAAGACTATTAATAAGCACAGGGAAAGGATGATGTTAGGCCAGCAGGCTTTTGGTTTGTTTTTGGCTACACCCTGTGTTGCTCAAGGGTTGAGTCCTGGCCATGCACAAGGGACAAAATAGGATGCTCGGGATTGAATCTGGGTCCCACACGTGCAAGGCAAGTGCCCTACCTTCTGTACTCTCTATCAAGCCCCAATCCACTGGGCTTTTAATATGTGAAGAAACTCTTGTCACTTGTCACTTGTCATCCCGTTGTTCATCGATTGCTCAAGTGGGCGCCAGTAACGTCTCCATTCGTTGGGAATGAGGTCCATTATTATTACTGTTTTTGGCATATCGAATACACCATGGGTAGGTTGCCGAGGCTCTGCTGTGGCTCTAGGTTCATCCCAGGGGCCCAGTCTTGTTCTATGTCAGACCATCAACCATCCAGGGCCCACGGGGCAGAGCACTGAGTGTAGACAACCTGTCTCCTGTCTGCCACCTGCCGATGCAGCCAGGCACCACAGCCACACCTGCAACACCTCGAGGGTTAAAAATCATGGTATATAAATAAATCTATCTACTTACTTACTTATTTATTTATTTATTTATTAATTTATTTATTTATTTGGAATTACTCCTGGCGGTGCTCGGGGGACCATATGGGATGTCGGGGATCGAACCCGGGCCAGCACAGGCCGGCTGTGTGCAAGGCAAATGCCCTACCCGCTGGACTATAGCTCCACCCCCTAAACATTTTTTTTTTTTGGCTTTTTTGGGTCACACCCGGCAATGCTCAGGGGTTTCTCCCTGGCTCTGCACTCAGGAATTACTCGTGGCGGTGCTCGGGGGAACCATGTGGGATGCCGGGGATCTATCCTGGGCCGGCATGGGCCGTGCACAGCAAATGCCCTACCCGCTGGGCTATTGCTCCAGCCCCAAAAATTGTTTTAAATTTAAAAAATTAACTAGGAATTCTGCAAAAGAGAGTCTAATATATACTTTATGCTGGTATAATTTATGCTGATTAGAAGGAGCTCTTAACTGGCATAAATTTTGAATAACATGTTGACTTTTATAACCCCAAAGTATTTTATATAACTGAATTAACACAGGTAGTAAATTAGAGAGGTTAGCTGTGACTCACAACCCATACTCCTAGTGAAGGAGTGTACCATTTGGAGCGCACCATTTGGAATTACTCCTGGTGGTGCTCGGGGGACCATATGGGATGCCGGGATCGAACCTGGGCCAGCACAGGCCGGCTGTGTGCAAGGCAAATGCCCTACCCGCTGGACTATAGCTCCAGCCCCCTAAAATTTTTTTTTTTGGCTTTTTTTGGGTAACACCCAGCAAGTGAATGTGTGTGTAGATAGATAGATAGATAGATAGATAGATAGATAGATAGATAGATAGATAGATAGATGATAGATGCTAGATAATAATAGATAGATAGATAGATAATAGATAGATAGATAGATAGAAGATAGATATAGATAGATAGATAGATAGATAGATAGATAGATAGATAGATAGATAGATAAGTATAGTACAGTGTATGCCTTGCACACGTGACTCCCTAGTTGAATTCCCAGCATTACATTGAAAATCACTGGGACCATGTGCTCTCCCCCACCCCTAAGGAAAAGGCAGTTCTATGATATATGCGGGCGGGGGCTGTGTGTGCGTGTGTGTGTGTCTACTAATCACAGCCTTGAAAATCTTTGGGAAAATAGCATTATTACTTAAGGGAAACCTGAGTTTTAGTCACAGCCCGAGTCACGCTAGGTTGTGACTAGCTGGAGCTGGAAGGGAGGGGCTGTCTGCCTCCTGGCCTCGTCAGGGCTGCTCCCACTGGTGCTGGAAGTGCTGTGCCAAGAATCGAATCCGAGCTTCCAGCCCAGTAAACATGGTCACACTGAGAAATAATCAGCGATGTTTTTGTAGGGTAGCACTTAATCTGCAATAAATTTGAAGCTAGTATATTTTAAAGATTATAAGCACACTTAAGTTTTTAATAGAATACTGGAAATAAGTCTTAGATGAATCATTTCATGAATAATGGTAATATCTGCTTAAATTTTGAGTGTTTTATTTTGTGATTTAGCCCCCCCTTTTTTTTTTTACTAAATCACCATGACATAACAGTTACAAGGCTGTTTATGATCAGATTTCAGTCATACAGCATTCCAACGCCCACCCCTCCACCGGTGCACATTTCCCACTACCAATGTCCCCCCTTTTCTCTCCTGCTGTCCCCTGCCCCCAATCCTCCAGCTTGACTGTATGGTAGGCTCTTTCCTTCTTCTCCCTCTCTCCCTTTGGGCAGTATGGTTTGCAGTACAGGTACCAAGAGGTTATCATGTTTTTCCCTTTATACTTTAAGCAAGCAGTTCTTATCCAGAGTGATCATTTACAGCTCTCTTTGTCACAGTGGTCCCTTTCTTTTCCCTTTTCTTTTCTGGTCCCAGCTATTTTTTCCAAGCACTTGAAGCAGGCTTCCACCCATGGACTAATCTTCCTGACCCTTGTTTCTCCTGTCCCTGGTTATTGATTTCGTATTGTTTTTCACATCTCACAGAGTGCAATTATTCCGTGTCCATCCCTCTCCTGATTCCTTTCATTCGGCATGGTACTTTCCATGTCCATCCATTTATAAGCAAATTAAATGACTTCATTTTTTTCCCTAACAACTGCATTGTATTCCATTGTGTGGATGTACCGTAGTTTCTTGAACCAGTTGTCTGTTCTCTTTGGCTAATATTTTGATTTAGTACGATTGCCACAATTTTGTCAGAACATGGCTGCGACTTTCAATGAGAAATTGTCTTTTTGCTTAGTTTTAGGGACCATACCCAGAGGGTACTCATAAACCTTGGGTGCTATATATAAGTTTAATCTTGCTAGAATTAAAGAATTTTAAGATCTCTTGCCCAAAAGTCTCAGCTTATATAGATATAAAATCATATTTTATATCATTTTTAAGAAAAAAGTCATGTTGAAACCAGGTGGAGGGATGTGGTGTTTGTCTTTTCGGTCTCTGTCTCCAAGAGCAAACCCGGGGCCTAGCATAAACATTTAAGACAAATGCTCTGCCTCTGAGTACACACCTGTCCTATGGGAAGAATAAAAATGTCAATTACTTTTTCCATAGTTGAAAACATTATGCGACCGGCCTATAGCACAGCAGGTAGGGCATTTGCCTTGCATGCAGCCGACCCAGGTTGGATCTCTGGCATCCCATATGGTTCCCGAGCACTGCCAGGAGTAATTCTTAAGCAAAGAGCCAGGAGTAACCCCTGAGCATCGCCGGGTGTGACCGGGGGCAGTGAGGGAGAGAAGAGAACACGTTATGTGATGATTTTTTATGTCAAAATGCTGCCTGAAAAGGACCCATTTTTTCCTCCCTTTCTAGATTTGGCAAATTCATACAAACGTTAGAAAAATTGAATTGTCAACTGAGAATCACTTGTCACTTGTACCACTTGTCTTCCGTTGTCGTTCAACGATTTGCCCGAGCAGAATTGTTACTGGCTTTTGGCATATCAAATACGACACGGGTAGCTAGCCAGGCTCTGCGTGCGGGTGGAATACTCTTGTAGTCGCCTCTCATCTCTTGCATTTATTGATGAACCATGCAAAGCTGGATTTGTGATCAGCTCCTCTGCTGGGTGGAGCAGTGACAATTGGGGGAGTCGGATGTGGAAAAATGGCGGCCCTCATGGTGTGGGGGTTCCTCTGGCTTCTAGAGAGGCTCTGCTGGGATGGCAGACCAGGGCTCGATCCCGCCTTCCCTCCTGGGCGCCCGTGATCAGCTGGGCACAGGGAGCCCCGGTAGCAGCTCTGCCCCGTGTATGTGATAAGAATAGTGGAACATCTGCATAGTGAGATCATTTGCACAGGCACCTTTAGCAGCACTGGGCAGTTCACTAACAAGTATCCTTTACTTACCAGTTAGCACAGAGTGTTAGTAGTTTTCACCTTCAGTGGCATCTGCTAATTATACTGGGCACAGTAAAATTTGATATATTCAAGTTAGATATTTGAGTGCTTTTATTCTCATCAGCATTTTTTATTTCTATTAGACTGCTTGATGTAAATATTTAAATGTCATCTCTTCTAGAGTGAAATGGTAAAGGAGCTAGATGGCCATGTACTCAAGTGTGTGAAAGATCAGAATGGAAACCACGTTGTACAAAAATGTATTGAATGTGTTCAGCCACAGTCACTGCAATTCATCATTGATGCTTTCAAAGGCCAGGTAACTGCTTTTTTGACTTTCTGATTAGTTAGCATGACTTTCATAATTTGAGTGTTAACACACTTCATTAAGTCACAAAAGCTTTCCCAGTACGTTCTACAAAAGTAGACAAGCTAGTGGATGTCTGTTTCTGCTCCTTGCATAAATGAAAGAGAGAATACTGAATTTTTAGTGTCAAAATGTGGAAATTAGTTTAATTAAATTTAGGAAGCAGAAGTAAAAATAACTACTGTTAGGATTATAGACTTAATGTTTGCAGACTTCCTGGGAAGAGGCAGGAGAGAGGTCTGTCTTAAAACTTCCTAAGTAGGGGCGGGCGATAGCCCAGCGGGTAGGGCGTTTGCATTGCACGCAGCCGGCCAGTGCCAGCCTGGGTTCGATCCCGGCATCCCATATGGTCCCCGAGCACCCCAGGAGTCATTCCTGAGTGCAGAGCCAAGAGAAACCCCTGAGCATTGCCGGGTGTGACCCAAAAAAGCAAAAAAGCAAAAAAAAAAAAAGAAACTTCCTAAGTATTAATAAAAGACAAAATAATAATCAGCAACTAATACCTCATAATTATAATGTACACTCCTCTTCCTTGCTGCCCTTAGTTTTTTGTCTTTTTTGAGGGATGGTCTGAGCCACACTGGGTGGTGCTTCCCAGGAGTGTCAGGGCTAGAAACCAGGTCAATGCGTGCAAGGCAAGCAGGTGCCTTTTACATGCTGTCTTCTGGTGAAGTTCGTTTTCATCAAAGTAGCTCTTGCTCCTAAGTTTAGCCACCTGCTTTTTATTCTTTGCTAATATGTGTTTGGTCATATTCACATTTTTCCTTTCATTTTAAATTATTCAAGGGATCATTTAAAACTTACCCGTCTGTGGCCCAAAGAGATAATGCAGTGAATATGGTGCTTGGCTTGCATGCTGCTGACCAGGGCTCAGTCCTGGGCATCACATACCCACCAGGGTTTTTCTGAGTCAGGAGTAAGCCCTAAGCACTGTTGGATGTAGCCCAAAAAAGAAAAAAAAAAGTAGGAGCTAAAACCTGCCTTCCTGTAAAAAGACCATTTAATTCTACCAATTGTTTTCAGGTATTTGTGCTTTCAACTCATCCTTATGGCTGCAGAGTAATCCAGCGCATCCTAGAGCATTGCACTGCGGAACAGACATTACCTATCTTAGAAGAACTCCACCAACATACAGAACAGTTGGTACAGGTATAAACTCTGATTTGAATGTTTGCATTTTCTTTAATGAATTCTGATCTTTTTCTTAAAGAAATTATTCCCTTGCTAGCACTGTAAAATGATAGTCAATAAGTTGTGCTCTAATTACACGACTGCATTTTTAGTTAAGTGATGAACATCTTTTTTAAATAACAATTTTGGTGACTAATTTCTAACTCTGTATACTTAGGATCAGTATGGCAATTACGTTATTCAGCATGTCCTGGAACATGGTCGACCTGAAGACAAGAGCAAAATTGTTTCTGAAATCAGAGGAAAGGTCTTAGCCCTGAGTCAACACAAATTTGCCAGGTATCAGAGTGTTTTCTAGTTACAGGGGCCTATTCTTTCATTGCTTTGTCTTTCGGCAGTAAGCACAGGAATTTAAAAAAGCATACACAGAATGTAGTTTTTATTGCTTAAATTTATGTTTAGAAAACTTTGTAAATACAAATTTACGCTGATGGATGTTTGTTGAATCTTATTAATGGCCTGCGTCTCTTTGTTCTTTTTTTCTTTTTTTTCCCTTTTCTTTTTCTTTTCTTTTTTTTTTTTTTTTGCATTTTGGATCACACCGGCAATGCTCAGGGATTTCTCCTGGCTCTGCACTCAGGAATTACTCCTGGCGGTGGTCGGGGAACCATATGGGATGCCGGGGATCGAACCTGGGCAGGCACAGGCCAGCCGCATGCAAGGAAACGCCCTACCCGCTGGACTATCGCTCCGGCCCTCTTTTTTTTTAATATATAGCTTTAATTTTTAAGCAACCAATGACTAACTTATGGGCATCAAATACAGGTTCTCCCGTGACAGTTTTTGTTTTATAGGTAATTGTAGGGACAGGGATTGTCTTGCCTTGCACATACGAGACCCTGTTTTGAATTCCTGGCACTTCCACCTGCTGCGCCCCACCCCCCCCCCCCCCAATTTTTTTTCACATACATGTATTCTCCAAAGGTTAAGGGAGAGCTTGATAAAAAGAAAAAATGTAGGAATGATTTGTGTGTATGTACTTTATTTTTTCAGCAATGTTGTAGAAAAGTGTGTTACACACGCTTCTCGTGCTGAGAGAGCTTTACTGATAGATGAAGTCTGCTGCCAGAATGACGGTCCTCACAGTGCCTTATACACCATGATGAAGGACCAGTACGCCAATTACGTGGTGCAGAAGATGATCGACATGGCTGAGCCTGCCCAGAGAAAGATAATCATGCACAAGGTAATTCAGCTTGAAGGAGTGCACACATTTGACTTTCTGGATTTTAGTTTCACGTGTTACTGGGGGGGGGAAAAAGCAAAGACAGTTGGGTAACTTAGATGGGGCCAGTGTGGTGTTCCCTTTTTGTTAACTTAGGAAAATGAACCATTTCTGTCCTTATTACGTAGTTTGGGCATTATTTCCTATCTTATTTAGGTGCATTGAATGTTGCTTTAAAGCCTAATTAAATTTTCTCACTACACTTAGTTACCTGAGGAGAATATGTATTGATTTTTTTTTTTTTTTTTTACTTATAACTCCTTTCAAGTTGTTTTTTCCTCCTAGAATTTGATGAGTCTCCTAAGAAATCCCTCAGTTTCCATAGGGAAACTTTTCAAGCTGAGCACAAAATCTCCCGCAAGTTTTGCCTGAGGAGGCCGAGGCTTGACCCCTAGCACTGCGTGGCCCCCGAAGCAACTGTCTCTGTGCCCCTCACAAAAGTCATGACTGTTGGATAAGACTGAATATTCTTACTTTTTTTCCCCAAAAAATTTGTTCATTTAAGAAGTGGGGAAAGGTGCATAATATTTTTCTTTCCATTGTACAAAATGAACAAAGACCCCCATTTTCCTGTCATTATTTACCTTTTTCCTTCTACCCCGCCCTCTTCCTTTCACATAGTCCTAGTTTCCTTGTGCACGGCTTTAGTTTTATTTTTGTCTATTCATTTTTATTGCACACTAGAATGAAATTGTCCCAATACTTTTTCCTTCTGACTCATTTGGATTTCTCATAACCCCCTCTGTTTTGCAGCTAATTGCAAATTTGTTGTTGTTTGCTGTCTCAGCAGACTGGGGTGGGGTGGAGGTTGGGGAGCTCCGCACATCTCCTTTCTCCTAAAGGTGCTCGGGAGACCATGCTCTGGCAGGAATTAGGCCTCGGGCTCCCGGGTGCAAAGTGAATGCTTGGCCTTTTGAGCTCCCTCCCTGCCCAGTGTTCTGACTGTGTATTTAAAGTATATTTCTCCAGAATAGAACTCCTTTGGGCCTCAGAAAAATGATTTCATACCAAGCTCCAGCGACCAGAAGATAGCTCAGAACTGGTGGCACCTGAGATGGCTCCTGGGCTCTCCGTAGGGGAGGCCCACCCTCCCGTAAAGCAGTTCTACATTTAGGAATTACCCTCCAGCTATAACTGTACACGGGCCGGAGATAACACAGCAGCTAGGGAAAGGTGCCCAGCCTGACTTTGATGCCCGCCCCTCCTGGTTTCCACCGCCATGGCCTGTTGGAGGTGCCCAGCGTTGTAGGGCAGCTACGACCTCGTGTATGCTGCTTCTTGGCCTGGTTGTGGGGGACTCAAAGTTGCTGAAACAGTGCTTGAGAATGACCCCAAAAAATGGTGCATAGGCATTCATATAAAGTACAGCTTATATTCAAATCTAATAACCCAAATGCTGGAAGTAAAAATATTGGTTAAATAATGTTGCTTTGGGGGCCACAGCAACAGCACAGTGGAGAGGACGTTCGCCTTGCTTGCTGCTGACCCGGGTTCCATCCCTAGCATCCCATATGGTCCCTCCGAGCACTGCCAGGAGTAATTCCTGAATGCAGAACCATGAGTAACCCCTGAGCATTGCTGGGTGCAACCCAATCGACCAATAAGTAAATAACGTTCCTTTTAAGGTTTGGATGATAGAGCTCTTTGCACACTCCCACCTCAAGTTTGATCTTGGGATCACATAACATCCTGAGGTGAGGGAAGGGGGAGTGCCAACACCACCCACTTTCCCAGTCAGCTCTTTAAATAAGTAAACGTTTTAAAAGAAATTGGTTAATACAAAAAAATAAAGTTGAGCTGGAGTGATAGCACAGTGGGTAGGGCATTTGCCTTGCATGTGACCAACCTGGGTTCAATCCCGCATCCCATATGGTCTCCTGAGCCACCAGAAGTAATTCCATAGTGCAGAACCAGGAGCAACCCCAAGCATTGCGGGTGTGACCCAAAAAAAGGCGGTGTTGGAAATGTTAAAACAAAATGTTTTGTGGGCATGGGAGATTTGCTTCTGAGCAGTGTTCCTAGTACCCAGTGGCTGCTCCCAGCAGTGGGCAGGCAGGCTGGATTGTTTAGTGCTTAGGCTCAGCTGTTCTGAGAGTCACCAGGGGTTAAGCCCTGATCCTATACGTGTGCCTCCCTTGCTCCATTCTATATCTCCAAGCCTTATAAAAATCCGGTCCTTCCTCTCTCTCTCTCCGTCTCCTGGCTCTACTCTTGGGGAATCAATCACACCTAGTTGTATGCAGGGGACCGTGTGATGCCTGGGACAGAAGACGGCTCAGGGCCAGAGCAGTGAAAGTCTGGGCAGGGAGCATGGCAATAGTACAGTGGTAGGGCCTTTGCCTTGCCTGTGGCACACCATTTTCGATTCCCAGCATCCCTTATGGTCCCCCTGAGCACCGCCAGAAGTAATTTCTGAGTGCAGGGCCAAGAGTAACCCCTGAGCATTGCTGGGTGTGACCCAAAAAAGAAAATAGAAAGTCCAGCTGCGAGGGCACTGGCACGCACTTGGCCTGGGTTCAATTTCCAGCATCTCATATGGTCCCTGAGCACCATCAGGTGTACCCCTGAGTATTGCCGGGTATGACCCAAACTCCCACTAAAAAGAATGCAGTCAAAGCCACATGCAAGCCAAACGCCTTAATGTGTTGACTCTGGTGCTGCAGTTTGTATGTTAATCACACCGCATCTAAGAGTGAGCCACCAGTGGGACGTGCAGATGTTAATGCGGTAATTCCTATCTAATACTGTCTGACCCTGTACTTTTTTTGTTTTGGGACCACACAGAGATCTCAGGGCTTACTATCTCTCCAGCCTTGACCTGTACTTTTTTTTTTTTTTTTTTTTTGCTTTTTGGGTCACACCGCGCGATGCTCAGGGGTTACTCCTGGCTCTGCACTCAGGAATTACTCCCTGGCGGCGCTGGGGGGACCATATGGGACGCCGGGGTTGAACCCAGGCCGGCACAGGCCGGCCAGCGTGCAAGGCAAACGCCCTACCCGCTGGGCTATTGCTCCGGCCCCTTGACCTGTACTTTTAATACTAATAAACAGCCTTGTCTTGAATAAGGGGTCAGGTAGGGCATTTTAATTCTAACTATAGGTATAAAGATCATTGTCAAATTAGGTTTCACAACCTTACAAAGTATACTCATACTTGATTATTCATGACTTTTGCTCCTTTTTGTCTAAGTGTAAGAATTTCGCAGCTCTGAGCCAGAGAATTAGTACATCAGGTAGGACTTTGACCTTGCGTTGGCCTGCAGTCCCCAGTACCACATTAGGTCCCCTAAGCCCTGCCAGAAGCGATCCCTGAGCACGACGCCAGGAATAAAACCTGAGCATTGCTGGGTGCAGTGCCCTCTCCTGCTCCCCTCAACTATCACCGCCACTGGGGAAAAGAAGTGTATGGCTTGGTTTTGATGCTTTCCCTGCAGGACTTAGATTGAGTGCATTCAGAACTGTTGCTACAACTATTTAAATTTTTAGATTGCACTTAGACTTGTAAGTGACCCAGATGTGTAGGCATTTTTGTAAAGAAAGGAGAAGCTGGAAATAAATCATTAAACAATGTTTGTTTTCCAGATCCGACCTCACATTACTACTTTGCGCAAATACACGTATGGGAAGCATATATTGGCCAAGTTGGAAAAATACTATTTGAAAAATAGTCCAGATCTAGGACCTATTGGAGGCCCGCCAAATGGAATGCTGTAAGGAGAAAGGGAAGGAAGATGATGCAACCATGTGAGAAGAATGTTTCTTTTGTGAATTATCAAAACACAACTCAACTATGAATCTTCACATTTTTTTTTAAAGCAAAACTATTTATTGACTTTATTCATCCATTTGTAAATTTTTTAAGGTTCTTGTGTATATTTGGGGGCGGGGGGGTGGATTATAAATTATATTCAGCCCTGAGTGGAGACCTATCAGATTGGATTGCTGGCAAAGCACAGAATGCCTGTATATGATGTAACTGGAGCAAAAGAGCTGTCACATATTTTGTAAATTTTTACCTTGTAAAGTCACAAAAATAGTTTTTAAAGGAAAAAGTACAGTATTCTTTTAATGAACTGGCTTGCCATCTGCTAGGTCTGTGGACCCCATAGCACAACAGGTTTATAGAGATGTATATAGAAATAGAGTCCTTATTTTTTTTTGTCCTTTGTGTGAAGCCTTTTATAACAGATTAACAATCAACTGCATAAATATTATTAGTATTTGAAAAGGAAAGTTAGTTGTACTTTGGTAATTCACAAACTATCATGCAAATAAAATCTCAGCAAGTAAGAACAGAATGAAATGAATTGAAATGAAGTGAACTTAAATTATTTACAGTGGATGTGGTTTTAATATAATAACTGCCCTAAATTGTGTCTGGCAATGTACAGAAGCATTGTATATACTAACATATGTAATTGTTGTAAGAGGTAGAAAAAAAATCATGGTGACATTTCCATCCAGTTAAGTACACTAAATGAAAAGTTATGTCCCATTTTTAACTTTTCTGTTTGGTTTGCAATGGGAAAGAGTGGAAATTTGTATATTGTTTTGCTTATAAAATTATGTGGATGTGTTGAGGAATTGTTGAGCTTTATTTTACTTTTTTTCATAGTAGGTTCAGAAAGTAGGAAACAGATAGAGGTGAAAGGGGGCCACCAAAAAGTGAATTTGATAACTCAACATATAAGCATGATTACATATTCAGATAGCTTTTTTTGCTTCCTATAAATATATGCATTGTGTGTGTAGTAATAGATGTAAGTTTACACTTTGAAAAGCAAATCTTGTTTCAATGTTTATTATAAAAGCCTTGCTAATTTAGTAGTGATGCTTTCCTTGGTTGTACAGGTGTACATTTGTAAACCTTCACGCTGTAAATGGAATTTGTTTTATCTCTTTGGAAACAATTGCATTTTAGTGTATATTGACATCCTCGCCCTTTCTGACCTGCCATATAGTGTTGTATAATGTAAATTTATTTCTCCAAATTAAGAGTGATTTTTTAAAATTTTTTATCTTTATATGGTTTCAGATGTATGAACCAGCTTTCTTTTATTATTGTGAGAAACATTTTGTTTTATAACATAGTTGACTCTGTTAATATGGACATGCTAGGTTTTGGATCGCTTTCAAGAAGTCAGGGTATTGTGCATAATAGCAAGTATTGGACGAAGATATTTGGTTACCATGGAGGCCAATGCTTTTTCCATCTTAATTAAATGTGATCTGACTTTTTTTCTTTGTACAGAAGAGTACTGTATTTTTGAATAGCCTACTCCCAAGTAAGAGCAAATCTGTATGATAACATTTTTTTTCTCTGGACATAAGACATTATAACAGTAACATGATGTACATTTACAAGCGGCCTTATGTACATTTCCCAACAATCTTTTTAAGGCAAAATTGTGACCATATGTGTATAATTAAAATCGTTTTTAATCCTTTGCCTATGAAGATATTTTGGAAAAAAACTTGCTTTGTATATTCAGTTTCTGAAAGATAAAGAAAGTGCTTTGTATTTTGTTGAAGTCAGTATTTTGTATAAAACATTTCTGTTGACCCACTTATGTTTAGTGCTGAAAACTAAAATGAACCATGCTATCTCTTGATTGAACACAGAAAAGATTTTTTATTAGAGGTCTGCAGAAGAAATGCAATCTTCTGGGCACAATATTGAATAGAAAGGTTTTATCACTTAGCTGTTCATATCATGAATCTAAAGATAATGGCATGAAATTTGGGGTGCCAGGCATAGTTTCTTGTGTTTGGTGTTGAATTAATCTAGTTTCCTAACCCAACATTCCATGTTGAGGCCATTAAAATCCAGCCACTTGCCCCATCTTGGCGCACGGGCTCATCAGCATGTCCCAGCCACGGGGGTGCTGCTCTCACCACCCCCGCCCTCTGTCTGCCAGCCTCGCCGTCAGCGCCCATTTCAGCTTCTCTTCCAGTAGCCACTCATGGTTTCCGGATCCAAGTGATCTTTCTTGGAGATTGGCGTAATGATATTCCTGCATTTGCACGGTTTTAACTCCTGGTTTTCCTTTCTTCTTACCCTCTTTTGGCACAGGAAATATTTGCTGCAAATTTAGAAAGTCCTAGAGAATAGTATGTTGGGAAACTGAATCTTTTTGGGATCCTGATGTACCCAAGTGCTCCAAAGTCAGCCCTGTGTCCACAATACTTTGGGGCCTGTTGTGGAAAAAATACAACATTGTAGAAATTTTATGGTCATCCATTTTTGGTACCCATCTCCCTGATTAGTCCGCCTTTTAGTACGTTGGCATGGAGTTTTGGTAAAGTCTGAAAATGACATTTCAGAATAAAGAAATTTAATTGGGCAGAACCACTTAGGCTTTTCTCGAGTGTTTCCTTTTGATGTGGATTGTTTCTGGACCAGTTTGTCTTAAGTCCTGGCTCTTATTGGTTCATATGAAATAATGTTATGTTCACTTCTTTGTATATTATGTATAAATTAGAAAATGAAAATGTGTGAATAACATTGTATGAAATAAACCTGGTCTTGTGTTTTTCTCTAGATAAAACACCCCTCTGTATCTCATTATAATTCAGATTGGCCATTCACATTTACTCAGACAAAATATTTTTAGTCACATGGACTCTAATCTTGGACCACTAATCACCCTGATAGTATTAGTTCCCTCTAGTTTAATACTCAGGATCTTCTAATTACATAGCGTTAATTATGCACTTCATGGAAAGAAGCGGCCTGTTTCCAGATGAAATGATACTGGAAGGTTGTTTTAGGATAAATTAAAACACATCTTTACCCATTGGTGTTTGTTGCCTTTCTACATGCACTTCAGAGAGAATAGTCCAGAGTCGGGCCGGGCGATAGCCCAGTGGGTAGGGCATTTGCTTTGCATGCGGCAAGCCTGTGTTGGCCCGGGTTCAATCCCCAGCATCCCATATGGTCCCCGAGCACCCAGGAGACCGAGGCAGAGCCAGGAGTAACCCCTGAGCATTGCGGGTGTGACCCAAAAAGCAAAAAAAAAAGAAGAAAGAAAGAATAGTCCAGAGTAAGGCTTGCTTTCAGTCCCTGACACTGCAATTCTCAGCACTGCTGTGTGTGCCTTAAAACTCAGAAGGGCTGGGGAGATTTGCCTTGCATGTGGCTACAGCATCCACAGCTCAGTACTGTTCCCTGAGCATTGTTGGGCAAGGCCAAAATACAGAAATAGTTCATCTCTGTTCAGCATTGCTAACGTGGAGGTGTTGCCCTGGACCACGCACGGTAGCTGCATCTTAATTCTCATCAGGTCTCCTGGGCAGCACTCATGCGAGCTTTGTCCAGGGCAGGTTTCTTCAGAACACGTGAGCTGCTGCACAGGGGCCGCAAAGGGAGCACCGAGGTCTACCTAGTCCAGCTTCCAAGGATCTGTCTGACCTGTGACGGGCTCCAACCCTGTGAGTCCACATGGTTGCTGAAGAAAGCAGGCCCATGGCCTGAGTGCTCCCGTGGCAATCCCTGGAGGGGCAGATAGTGCCAGGGCAGTAGGCTGCACCACCCGAGGGAAGAGCTTGTCCTGAGCCCTGTGGACTGATCAGCCTTGGTCCAGTCTGACCCTCTCGGTCTCAAGTTGGGTACTATAAAGAAGGACTAAGACCCTAACTCCCCGAACCATTGGTCTGAGGATGCTCAGGCCAGAACAGTTCAGCCCCTCAGGAAGACAGAAACTGGGCGAAGCTAAGCCTGATGTGTGGCTCTGGTGAGGTGACTGCATTCTTGGACCCTGACTATCATCTGGGAACATGCGGTTCCTTGAGCACAGGAAGGGGACCTCCGCTCTCCCCAGCACAGACCAAGACGTAGGTCCCCAGCCCCACCACTGCCAGAGACAGTAGATAACTTTTTTTACTTTATTTGAACACTGATTTATAAAGTACAAAGTTTTTCACAATAGGGTTGTTATATTCATCGTTCAACACCAGTCCCGCTGCCAGTGTGCCCCACTGGTGGTGACCAGAGACCCTCAGACCCTCATTTCCCACTCCCCCCATTCCCATGCCTGCTCCTTTAGCCAGCACTAATTGTATTGACCATTACAGCCATATAAGGAAATGGTAGTGATAAGGTCATGACTTCTGGGTGGATAACTGTTGCAGGACTCCTAAGGGCCTCTGCATCTGCTCTGGATTGCCTCCCGCAAATCACTCCGTAGATAAGAGGGTAGTCTAAATGTGGCAGTTTATCCAACCATGTATGCTGTACTAGCTGGTATAAATATTCTCCCTTGCTACCACAATCATCGTGGGACTAGCTAGATCTTACCAGCATATTAGCCTGGCCACGTAGGACACCTAAGTAATTAGACCAGAGAGAAATGCTGTTTGCTTCCAAGCAAACAAGCATGGCTCCCTGATATACTCAAAGGCAACTAAAATATAAAACTACAATGAAGTAGAGGAGACTTGTGAAGGCTTGGAGAAATACTTAACTGGCATTGGTGTTGGTCAAGGTACAGAGACATGCCATCTCAGAAACCCCCTTCTCTACACTACAAAGGCATTCCCAAGCAGATTTCGGCTCAAAACATTAGCACAGTAAAGGCCCTAGGTGAGGTGCAGGGAGGGATTACCTAAGGGCATTTGACCCTCCCTGCTTTCCATAACAGTGGGAGGAAGGCCTGAGTTACAGGGATATAAACTAGCGGGTTCCCCGCTCTCCCTTCCTTCTTCCTTGTGGGATCTCTCCTTGTGAGCGTTCATTCCCTTGGAAGCTTTTACACGTGGCCGCCATCTTGGCCTACACGTGGCTGGGGTTCTAGCCTGGAATCCTAAGCATCGGGTTTTTCCTTTTGCTGATTTGTATGCCTGAACCTGTGATAAGTAAAGCCTTTTAAAACTGCATCGGATTCCTGAGTTTTCATCCGTTCCTCGCCAGCTTCGGAGGTAGAAGGGAACTCGCTTCCCGGCACTGTCGGGGACCCCCGGCAGAGCCCCCGACAGATAACTTTTCTTTTTTTTTTTTCTTTGCTTTTTGGGTCACACCCGGCAATGCTCAGGGGTTTCTCCTGGCTCTGCACTCAGGAATCACTCCATCACTCCTGGCGGTGCTCGTGGGACCATATGGGATGCCGGGGGATTGAACCCAGGCCGGCACAGGCCGGCTGCGTGCAAGGCAAAAGCCCTATCCGCTGGGCTATCGCTCCGGCCCCTCTTCTGCATTTTGGGCCACACCTGGCAATGCTCAGGGGTTATTCCTGGCTCTGCACTCAGGAATTACTGCTGGCGATGCTGGCGGACCATGTGGGATGCTGGGGATCGAAGACAAACACCCTAACCGCTCTGCTATCGCTCTGGCCCCAATAACTTCCTTTCATAGGCCAGTCAGCACTTGTTCTAAATACCCAGAATTTAAACCGTAGGAGGAGCCGGAGCAATAGTATAGCAGGGAGGACATTTGTCTTGCACGTGGCTGACCCGGGTTCAATCCCTAGCATCCCATATAGTCCCCACAGCACCACCCAAAGTAATTCCTGAGCATCGCTGGTGTGACCCAAAAATAAACTAGGACTCCTGTGGTATATTCAGTAGTTTTAAAAAGAAGGTGATTTAGGATTACTTAGAATTTTCTTTCTAGGCATTAGAGTCAAGTGACTCAACTCTAGAATCTCTGCATTTCAAATCCTTCAGATTCATTGTTTGATCTCATTTTTAGCTTCTTGTTGAGGTGAGGGCAATGGTACCATTCCCATAAAATTCTAAGATTGAGAATGGCACGTAGTGGTTTAATTCAAACCGTGTGTGCCCCTGAGTTTGCCGAAAACACATGGCCTGGTCAAAGGCCGGGCTTGAGCACCTGAGACGACATTGTACTACTGTGTATCCAGCTGGAGCCCCTGACAAATGGCTGTTCGTCGTCTCAGGCGCTCAAGCCCGGCTTTTGACCAGGCGGCGCTGCAGAGGTGGCACTCGGCATAAGACAGACATGTGGGCACCCACCATCCTATGCAGAAGCCTTCATGCATGCTCCGCTCTTGGGCCCCATCAGATGCAGCACAGGTGTACACCGCCAGCAACACTTCAGATTCATGACGCTGCAGAGACCGACTTCACTCTAGGTCATTGCATGCTCAGAAGTCTCGCTCTGAACCAAGTTTAGGGACCTCACCCACCTTCAGGCACGTGTCTGGGGTGCTCATGCACAGCTGAAGAAGCAGGACTTAAAACAATTTGGGGTCGGAGCGATAGCACAGCCGGGAGGGCATTTGCCTTGCACGTGGCCGACCTAGATTCGATCCCCGCATCCCATATGGTCTCCCGAGCACTGCCAGGAATAATTCTTGAGTGCAGAGCCAGGAGTAACCCCTGAGCATTGCCGGGTGTTACCCAAAAAGAAAAAGTTTCTTGGACCTGAATGAGCTTGTGCTCTGCCGAGCCCTCCCGGCCCTGCTAGCCACTAATCTTTTTCACCAGCTCCATGTCTTCTATCCAGAAGGTATGGTTGGAGTCACTCACTGAGGGTGTTTTTGGTTGGCTCCTTGCTGACATGCGCTGCAGGTCCTGTGTGTGTATGTCTGTGTGTGTAAGTGTATGCAGGAAATAAAAGGAGGAAAGGAGGTGGATAATGGCACGTGCTCAAGAGAGAACAAGGCTTTAGCAAAGCAGGAAAAAGGAGAAGTTCACATGTCGAGTAGGGACGTGGGGGGCCATTTGCCCAGAATGAGGAAATGTGCCCTGGAGTATGGCAGTGCACCATCTCAAGAGCGGCAGTGTTTGTTCAGATGTGTCTGTGTTTGCCCTTTCATCTACCGGAGGGCAGCTTGGTGCCTTCCAAGTATGGCAATTATGACTAAAACCTCCATGAACACTTGCAAGTAGATTTTCCTCCCTCAACCACCGCTTGCCGGGCTATGGGGAGGAGGCCAGGGCTTCCTCCAGCAGAGCTTAGCAGAGCTGGGTCTGCCTGAGGCCACACCCTTCAGTGCTCTGGAGTTGTGAAGTTGAACCCGGGATCTCCCACCGCCAGTCATGTGAACTCGACCCCCCTGGCCTGTGTGTGCAGGTTTTTGTATGGACAAACATTTCCAACTTGAGCCAATCGCTTGGGAGCGTGACTGGGTCAAGAGGGGAACGCCGTTTCAGTGTTGTGATACACAAATTGTGGCAATCTGGAAGCAAAACAAATACTGCATGGAACACCAGGCTGCCTGCCACCTTGGCCCCGCACCTGATCTTGTGTGCAACCTCCCACAAATGAGCGAAGTCTCCTCGGAAGTTCAAGGGACTGCTACAGCCCCTCACCCCCAACCCCAAAGTTGTGGAGCAAACAGCTGCCTTAGAGGTCCTTTGGAAGATCATGGGTCACACTGACTGGGTCCGGGCTGTTTCCCGCCCCTCAGGATCTGAGCACCCTGGGCTCCACGCGGGACTTCTGCAAGTTCCTCTTCTGCTCGCCATTCATCCAAGGGTGCCTTGAATGTTCCAGCTCAGTCTTCAGCCGCCCCAGCTGGGTAAGGCACTTACTCACACTTCATGGTAATCTGTGAGGCCCCAAAACAAACCCACACACCCAGAAGACAAACAGCAGGGGCTGGAGAGAGTGTCAGTGCGCTTAGCTGCTGCTTCACAGGCAGGAGTCCCTTCATCCCCTCTTCCATCCCCAGCACCCCAGGGCACAGAGCCAGGAGTAGCCAGCCCCCAAGCACTGCTGGGTTTAATCCAAAAACAACATAGCTAAAGCAAACCAAAACAAAATCCATTGCTGCTTAGCCAATGTTTCATGGTAGACGGTAAGCAAAACACGGCATGATAATACAAAATATTCCAGGCTCTCTTTTATGCTGCTGCCTCAAGAACCGTAGTTAGCTGGTGAGAAATGGGAATGACTAGTTTTGCAGAGCTCTCAGTGTCCCCTCTCCCTAGGCAGCTGTCCCCTGCGTCCCAAGGGGGATTCTCAAATGCCTAAGTGAAGAATCTGTTGAAGGACAAGAGAGATAGTATGGGGCACTTGCCTTGCATGTGGCTGACCCCAGTTCTATCCCTTATGTGTATCCCTTATGAACCCTGCCAGGAGTGATCCCTGGGCACAGCCAAGAAGAAGCCCTGAGCACTGTTGGGCATGATCTACCCACCACCCACCACCAAAAAAAAAAAAAAAAACCATTGAAGGTGTTGCCAGACTTGGTTCATATTTAAAATGGTCCCTTGGAAGAAGAGAATGTCTTAGCATATCAAGGTGAAACTGAATGACAGTGAACAAGACCATCTGCCAGTGGATCGCGGCAGTTCTCAGCACACTACAGACAAAAAGGCAAGTTGTGGGAGGATGTTCAAAAGCATTCACTCGGGGGCCTGCTCAGGAATTGGGAGCACCTGCCTTGCAGGCGTGAGGCTCGAGTTCAGTCCCCAATGCTGCCTACATGTGCCAAGCTTGCTCCCTGCAGTCTCTAGAGCACAGCTAGGAGTGAGGATCACAGCCAGAGTGTGCAACCTCTGTGAGCCCTGACAAGCACATACGGGAGTCTCCAGCAAGCTCCACATTGAATTAGTACCAGATCCCCTGAAAACACTAAAACCATCAATGTCAGGAACCCAGCCAGAGTGAGGACCCCCAGGCATCGCAAAGACAGCAGCAGCGAAGGGAAGGGTAGAAGTACACACCCACCAAAATGTGTGTGTATGTTTGTTTATATGTTAATGCAAAGGAAAGGACCTGTGGGTGGGGAAGGAGCAGGCAGGAGGGGAAAGCGGCTTTTATTTCACTGTTTCTCCTCATTCGCTTCTGTATTAGACTTCTCTGTAGGTCAAATGTATGCATGCACTACTTACATTCTTAAAACCAGGATCGGGAGGTGGGGACAGTCAGCCAGCAAGAGCCAGTGTGCCCGCTAAAGATCCTGGCTCCATCCCCTGGCACTGCATGGTTGCCCGGAGCTCACTATCACTCATGATTAAGGAAATAAAAATCAAAACACAGTGAGATAATGGCACTTATCAAGAAGTCTGGATGTGGTCATTGTTGATGGGCTGTGGTGGAAAAAGGAACCTTCATCCACTGTTGGTGGGAATGTCATCTGCTTCAGACTTTACAGAAAACAAAGTATATCTATCCAAAAAATAGGAATACAACTCAGTGATAGCACTTCTTAACATCTTTCCCCTAGGGGCCGGAGCGATAGCCCAGCGGGTAGGGCGTTTGCCTTGCACGCGGCCGGCCCATGCCGGCCTGGGTTCGATCCCAGCATCCCATATGGTCCCCGAGCACCGCCAGGAGTCATTCCTGAGTGCAGAGCCAGGAGTAACCCCTGAGCATCGCCGGGTGTGACCCAAAAACCAAAAAAAAAAAAAAAATCTATCCCCTAAACACAAAAAGCCATATGCATTCCTATGTTCATCACTGCACTTGGTATAATCTCAAGAAGCACCAAATATGAATGAATGGATCAAGAAGTTGTGGTATAGGGGACGGAGCGATAGCCCAGCGGGTAGGGCGTTTGCCTTCCACGCAGCCGGCCTGTGCTGGCCTGGGTTTGATCCCCGGCATCCCATATGGTCCCCGAGCACGGCCAGGAGTAACCCCTGAGCATCGCCGGGTGTGACCCAAAAAGCAAAAAAAAAAAAAAAAAAAAAGTTGTGGTATAGGGGCCAGAGTGATGGCACAGCTGGTAGGGCATTTGCCTTGCATGCGGCTGACCCATGTTCAATCTCTGGCATCCCATATGGTCCCCCTGTTGGATGACAAGCTTAGCTAATCTGGGAGCTTTGCTGTTTTGCCCACTCACAGCTTAATCTACATAAGCCAAGGTTCATTCTAATGAACTCTCTCTTCTATGTAAACACTGCTAGAGGGTGTGGCAGTTACAGAAGTCACCTTGACTCTGAATAACTTCTGACTTATACATCTATTAAGACTTCTATGTTTTCTAGATTGGGCACAGCTCCTCTTTATACCCACTACACCCAGTGTGGGACAGTTAGAATTTACCAGGAGACTATCACCCTGGCTACGTTGAGACTACAGGAAGATTATAGGAAGGACCATGCTAGTTTGTTCTCAAGCAGGCGAGTGTGACCCTTTCAGTATATGGAGAACAAGATACTCAGAATCACCCTGGTGCAGATAATAAATAAGAAGGACCTTGTGGGTACTATCTAGATTCCATGAAGCTCATGAAATTAAGATGTATTACTTTATACCAGCTCTCTCTCCAGTGTTTTACATAAGAGATAATCTCAGTAGAAGGGATTAGTCCTTGACTTAACCTTTGTTTATACCTGTAATAAGGTGTGGCACCACCCTTCTACAATTTGTTTAGGGTTCTTTGTTGACACGACCCTCCCTGGATTACTTTGGTATATATATGGGGACTGACTTGAGGCCCCTTCACTTTTGGGTAAGATTCCTCTAGGGTGAGATCCTCTCTCTTTGGTGGGAGACTTGGGCTCTTTTGTGTGGTCTGAGTTCAGACCAGAGCTAGAGTTCTTTCATTGTATTGGATTGCTGTGGAAGAGCCCTTTTGTACTATTAAAAGCCTTTTGGAACTGCACCAGACTCATCTGAGTTTTCATCTGTTCCCGGCGTCCTCGGAGGTAGAAGAGAACTTCTGTCCTGACACTGTCGGGGACCCTGGCAGCATCCCGACAGTCCCCTGAGCACCACCAGGAGTAATTCCTGAATGAAGAGCCAGGATTAACCCCTGAGCATTGCCAGGTGTGACCCAAAAAGGAAAAAAAAATTGTGGTATAGATACACAATAAAATATTATACACCTCTAAAAAGGGTAAAACATGCAATTGGTAGCAATGTGGGTAGAACTAAAAAATATACTGAGTTAAATCAATCAGAAACAGATCGAATTCTCTCTCATATGTAGAATTTGAAGATTCACGAGATAAGGTAACAACAGAGGGCCAAAGGTAACACAGTGGGAGAAGCAATCCGCAAAACTGAGCTTGCGGTGGAGATGGTTGAAAAGAAGCAGAGATGCGCTGCCTAGGGGAGGAAGACGGAGAAACGGTGATGGATGTGGGGTTGGAGCTGCATGCTCGAAACACCATCGTTAAAATATTGCAAATCACAGAATCTCAAGAAAAGTTTTTTTTTAATAAAGAGTCACACAGGATACTAAAATTGGTTTAATAAATCGACACGTGCTGCTGAATGAGAACAATTTAAATATTAGAAATGTAGCATCTAGTCCAGTATCATCAGTGCTCAGAGTGGGCCATATCTATGATTGTTATCCATGCTGCAATATACAGCATCTGCATTTTCCAAATAAAATTAGATATTTGAAGTGATTTATCGTGTCCAAAAATAATGACTTTATCATAAATATTTTGATTTTTTTTTTTTATTATTTTTGGGTCACACCTGGCAATGCTCAGGGGTTTCTCCTAGCTCTGCACTCAGGAATTACTCCTGGCGGTGCTCGGGGGACCATATGGGATGCCGGGGATCGAACCCAGGCCCGCAGGGGCCGGCCGTGTGCAAGGCAAACGCCTATCCGCTGGGCTATCGCTCCGGCCCCTATCATAAATATTTTGATATAAGATGTGTCTAGTTATATATTATCACACAAACAAATGTATTCTGATTCTAACATGGTGACCTCAAGGAATAATTAAATAAAATTACCATTGCATAGTGCAAAAAAATAAAAAAAAAAACACTAAGGGTCAAATCCATCTCCAGAGAAACTGAAAAGATCACACAGTGGCTGTCTGGCACACAGCTGACCCATGTTTGATCCGGGAACCACACAGAGGCTCCCTGAGTCCCACCAGCAGTGATCTTTGAGCACAGAACAAAGAGTAACTCCTGAGCATCACTGGGTGTGGCGCCCCAAAATAAAACGAACAAATCCTTTACAGGTGCCCCGCAGTATCGGTCGGGAACACCAACTCGCCTTCTTTCTTTGGGGGTGAGTGTGTTTCCTACAGCTGAGGCATGGCTCAGCTGGTGTGTGGGTTAGTACCCTTGGTGGCTGTGACCGCCTGAGAGCCTGGCAGGGCAGGGGCTGAGGATCTGAATGCAGCATGCTCTATAGACCTGCTTCAGGGACAGCTCCAGGACATGTAGAGCAGAGGTGGAAACCCACGCCAGCCTCTCCCAGGCCCTCGGGGGTCTCTCCAGCATCACCGATGCATGGGGCATGTGCAGGGAGGCCACAACCAAGACCTCTCAGGTCTCACCACACCAAGATCCTTATCTCAGTTCAGCACAGAGCTAATTAGAGCCTAAAAATAGTCTTTTGGTTTGGGTTTTGGGAGAAGCTCTGAGCACAGCTCCTTGTGCTCAGAGCGTACTCCAGGTCCACACAGTATCACACCTAGCAGGCTCAGGGCACCCTATGGCATGCCAGGGGCCAAACCCAGGGCAGCCATATGTAAGGCAAGTGCCCTACCTGCAATACCATCTCCCGGCCCCTCCCAAGAAACTTGCACAGGCCAACCCAGGTTCTATCCCCAGCATCTCACATGGTCCCCGAGCACCACCAGGAGTAATTCCTGAGTGCAGAGGCAGGAGTAGCCCCTGAGCATCGCTGCGTGTGACCCAAAAAAAGCAAAAACAAAGAGAAACTTTTAGAAGGACACCGGAGCTGGGTAAACTCAAGGGTGGGACGGGTGAGGGGAGCAAGTCTTCCGCTCCCCTAAGTCCCTGCCAGCAAGCCAGGTCCCCTTCCCACTAGGGGCGTGAGTCAGAGAGGAGGGCTGCGTCTCAGACACCTGGTCTGGGGTGACGGTTGCATGGGTCAGGGACAAGCCGCCACACCCTAGGAAATGGCTCAGAAGCAACGGGCTCACGGGCACCTGAGAGAGTGTGGCTGGCACTGGTATCGCTGCCTTGGGGAAGGATCCCTGCCCCGACTTCTGTCTCTCAGGCTGTTCCTGGAGAACAGGACTGAGTCACCAGCCACAGGGGAGTCTGTAGTGTGACCTCAGCGCCCAGCAGTGCCCTGGCCGGCTTGGCCGCCTCAGAGGCACTTAAACCAGACGGAAAGTCACTTCTAAGTCACTGCCCTCTCTTCGCAGCCCTCTTGGCCCATACTCCTCAGCTTTGAAGAGACTCCACCCTGAAGAGAGGGGGCAGCCCTTTTGCCACTGACTGACCCATGGTTTGGCTGTGCTCAGGCCAGGCAAACACTCGCTGGCTCCTAAACTTTCTGAAACTCTCACTTCCCTGCTGCTTTTTTGTTTGTTTTTTTTTTTTTAAAATTACATTTTATTATACCACCATGAGATATACAGTTACAAACATGTTCATGATTGGGTTTCAGTCATAGTGTTCCAGCACCCATCTCCCTCCACCAGTTCCCATTTCCTGTCCCCAGATTTCCTTCCCCCTCTACCAGCCTGCAGGCACTTTTCTTCTCTCTCTCCTCTCTCTCCTCTCTCTCTCTCTCCTCTCTCTCTCTCTCTCTCTCTCTCTCTCTCTCTCTCTCTCTCTCTCTCTCTCTCTCTCTCTCTCTCTCCCTCTCCTCTGTCTCTGTCTCTGTCTCTCTGTCTCTCTCTCCTCTTACACATTGTGGCTTGCCCTACACACATTTAAGGATTATCATGTAAATCCCTTTGCATACATTCAATGCTCAGTTCTAGTCTGGCGTTACCATTTCCAACAATTAGTAGAACACTGGTATTTATTTATATCCCACAAATTAATGCAGTCATTCTATATCTGTGCTTTTCCTTCTAATTTCACTCAGCACGATAATCTCCATGTCCATCCATTTGTAGACAAATTTCATGACTTTGTTTTTCCTGACAGCTGCATAGTATTCCATTGTGTAGCTGTACCAGTTTCTTTATCCAGTCTTCTGTTATTGGGCACTCAGGTTGTTTCAAGATTCTGGCCATTGTGAACAGTGAGTACTGCAATGAATCTAGAAATGCAGGTAGTGTTTCTGTTGTGTGTTTTTGGGTCTCCAGGGTATATTCCCAGAAGTGGTATTGCTGGTTCCCTGGTGCTTTTGTGCAGGTCCCTGAACTGCCTTCCTCTACTGGGAAGGGCCAGTGGTGCATTAAATAATGTTCGCCCAAAAGCCATGTCCTAGTCATGCCTATACCTTGGGAAGATCATCTTGTCATCTTCAATGGCATGAAAAGGAGCGAGTGAGTGAGCAAGTAAGAGAGAGAGAGAGAGAGAGAGAGAGAGAGCGAGAGAGAGAATAAGTAGGCCACCTGAGGCCACTCAACTGGAAGTCTCAGAACACATATAGCGCTGAAAATCTATTTCTTTGTCAAAAGGCAGGTTCTAATGATTTTTTTCCCCCTTGGTGTTTGGATCACACCCAGTGGTGCTTGGGGCTTACTCCTCTTGGTAAAGCTTGGGAGCCCATACTGGGTCAGCTACGTGCAAGACAAAAACTTTCATCCTCTACTATCTCTCCACCCCAGTTTTATTTATTTTTATTTACTTATGTATCTATCTCCAGCATCAGAGGTGACTACAAGAGTATGCCACCCGCATGACAGAGCCTGGCAAGCTACCCGTGTCATATTTGATATGCCAAATACCAGTAACAATTATATACCTCATTCCCATGACCTGATGGAATGGTTTGAGGCTCTTTATGTTCCTGGAGCAAGCAGATACCCTTGGGCTCTGCTAGCATGAGACAGGACATATGGAGATGTTACTGGTGCCTGCTCGAGCAAATAGATGATGAACAGGAAGACAGTGATATCTATCTATCTATCTATCTATCTATCTATCTATCTATCTATCTATCTATCTATCTATCTATCTATCTATCTATCTATCTATCTATCTATCTATCTATCTATCTATCTATCTATCTATCTATCTATCTATCTATCTATCTATCTATCTATCTATCTACCTACCTACCTACCTACCTACCTACCTACCTACCTACCTACCTACCTACCTACCTACCTACCTACCTACCTACCTAATCTATCTACTTATTTATTTATTTATTTGTTTGCTCAGGGGTTACTCCTGGCTCTTCATTTAGGAATTACTCCTGGCAGTGCTCGAGGGACCATATAGGATCTGGAGATTGAACCTGGGTTGGCCGCATGCAAGGCAAATGCCCTACCTGCTGTGCTATCGCCTCCAGCCCTCGACCCCAGTTTTAGTGGCTGACCCCACCCTGCCCACCTCCGCATCTATGAAACCTTTGGGACCTTCCCTCTGTAGCTCAAATGAGTTGTGTTCTCCAGCTTCTAGTAATAGTTGAATGGCAATACACTATTTTGTGTGTATAAACATATATATATATTACATATATACCTATATACATAAATATTTATGTGCATTTATATATACACACATATACATACTTTTATCATTTAAGTTTATATACTTTTTTAAGAGATTTTTAGAGGGTTGGGTTTGGGGCCTGCACCTGGTGCTCAGGGCTGACTCTTAGCCTCGGTCCTCAGAGGTCACTCCTGGCAGGGCTCAGGTGATATGTGATTCGGGGGATCCAGGTTGGCTGCATGCAAGGCAGCTCCCCTTTGTTCTTCCTATTAAGCCTCTTTTCCCACCCCCACCCCAAGACTTTGCTTTCTCTGCTGCCTGGTGGAGGCTCAGGGGCTCCATGCAGGCTGTGCTTTGGCTGTGGGTCCCTGAGAGCAGGGTAGCAAGGGACAGGACAGCGGGTACAGAACTGTCGGAGAGGGGGAGCACAGCCACGCTTGGGCCCTTTTATCTGATGGGTTAGCTATAGTCTGCCTTCCCACAGCCTCCAAACAAGTTATGCTGCAGGCGAAGGGTCCCCCGTCATCCCCTCGGGACTGAGGTGGGCAGTGGGAGACACACTCCCTGCCAGGGGCTGCTGCAGGAAGCAGATACCTCATTTGAATGTGTAAATTCCAGTGACATTTACAGTGGATGCATTTATGCTCGCTCACCTCTGACACTCTGGCCAATATGAGAGGCGGAGTCAGAAGGGGAGGGAATGAGAATCTGTCAGCAGCGGCTGGAGGGGGACAGACCGGGGCGGGGCGCACCTGCAGGTTCACGTCCCCAGCCATGAGGCCACCGAGCACTGCGCACACAGGACACTCAACCCTGTCATGGCCCTCACGCTCCTCCTGGCAGAAAATGTGCGAGTTGCTCAGAAGACACAAAAGTATTCACTCCTGGGCCGGAGCGATAGCCCAGCGGGTAGGGCGTTTGCCTTGCACGCGGCCGGCCCATGCCGGCCGGGTTCGATCCCCGGCATCCCATATGGTCCCCTGAGCACTGCCAGGAGTGATTCCTGAGTGCAGAGCCAGGAGTAACCCCCTGAGCATTGCCGGGTGTGGCCCAAAAAGCAAAAAAAAAAAAAAAAGAAAAAGTATTCACTCCTGGACTCAAGCCAGACAAGGAGCAGGGGTGTCAGGGCCGGTTCTAGACCCTCTGCAGAGCTGAGGTGGCCCCCCCACCACCCAGAACCATTCCTCGGAGCTTGGGAACAGCGAGGTCTTGCTTAGGCTCTAAAAACACATTTTGCTCAAACAGATCCCTCTTATTTACTTCTGTTTGTTGGGGGAGGGTGGTGGGACATTGGGTCACACTCAGTGATGCTCAGGTCTTGCTTCTTCCTGGATCAACACTCCAAGGGACAATATGGGGTGGTGGTAGGGACCAAACCAGGCTTGGGTGTGGGCAGGGCAAGTCCCCTGCGTACTGTACTAGTGCTCGGGCCCTGTTTACACTTTCTGAAGGTCAGAGGTAGCAAGTGCCGTCCAGCACTTAGCCCCCAGTCCAAGCCAGGCTGTGCTTAGTCCCAGGGGTGCCTTTCTGCTTCCGGGGCATCTCCAAACCCCCTCTGACCCCTCCCCTGCTCGCCAGCCATAACGAGCCTTTCTGCCCTGTTCTGGGCTGTGGGGAGAGACCAGGACTGCTGGCAAGAGACAGAAGGGCTGGGATCACGCATCTGAAACAGAGCAGAGGTCTCTCTTCCCCTGGGGGAGGGGTCCGGGTCTATTGGGGGAGGGCTTTGTGCATGGTGCCCCCATGAGCCTGCTTCCCGACCCTTCTGCCATGCATGACCTCTGGATCCAAGGTCACCTCCTGGCTCCTGCATTCCAGCAGGAGGGCGCTCTCCTGGCTGTGGTGAGCTCATGGCCCACGGCTCACGCTCCACCTAATCATGCGCTCTGCATGGCAGGAATGACACAGACAGAAGTCATGGGGATTTTCAGTGGCCCTGAGCGGAGAGCTGGGGGTTCTTTTCCAGAAGAGAAACCGAGAGGGGCAGTGCTCCCACAAGCAGTTGGCAAAGGCTTCAGCAAAATTAGCACAGGGAGTCATTCAAAGTCATCATCAGGTGTGACCCCAAACACAAAACTCCCAAAGAGCAAATAAAAGGTATCTACTAATGGGCCAGAGAGACAGTAGAGCGGGTAGGGGCGCTAGCCTTGCACCGGACCAACCCAGGCTCAACCCCCAGCATCCCATATGGTCCCCAAGCGTCTCCAGGAGTGATCCCTGAGCATAGAGCCGGTGAAGGAGAATCCAAGTGCTAAAGTCCCCGATGTTTAATTGCATCAAAGAGAGGCAGCCAGAGGAGCAAAGACGCCTCCAGACTTTCAGGGGCCAGAGAGATAGTACAGTGGGTAGGGCACTTGCCTTGTACCAGTTTACCCTGGGTTTTATCTCTGACATCCCATAAGGTCCCCGAGCACTGCCAGGAGAAATCTCTGAGCACAGAGTCAGGAGTCATCCCTGAGTACTCCTGGCCCAAAACAAACCAAAGAGTATTTCTTACTTCCCAGTTCAGACCAGTGTGTGTGTGTGTGTGTGTGTGTGTGTGTTGTGTGTGTGTGTGTGTGTGTGTGTGTGCGTGTTGAGGTGAAGGGAGGGGACTTGTCCTCTGCCTGGGAGGACTGTGAGAAGCTGCCATCCTGGGATCACAAGGTCATTTTTGTCTTTTCCCAGTTTCTCTTCGCCAAATACCTACACTAGATCTATTCTACAGTAATCCCCGATTCCTTAAAAAAAAAAAACAATTCTGGGCTATACCCAGCTCTACTCCAGTTGGTTCCACATGGGGAGTGGGGTGTCTGTCTTGGCAGTGCTCAGGGAACCACAAGTGCAGGCTGTGATCCGAATGGAACCTCCTGCACTCAAAGCCTATCACAGCCTGGCTCAGGGGCACTCTCCGGCTCTCCATAGCCTTTGTGTAAGGGGGCAGGGGCAGCTGGACTCCACGGAGCTTGCCCCATGCTCCGTGCACCAGCGGTGCAGGAGTGCAGGGCTGGAATCCTGGCCGACACAGGCAGAGCAAGTGACCTGCGCCTGCACTATTATATGTAGCCTGTTTCAAAGGCGGTGTGCTTGCTGATGGGAGCACTGAGGTCCTGGGCCTCCCCAGGAATCACTGAGGCACTGACCAGCTCTCGGACAACTGCAGCCTGGAGGTCACCTGGGAATCAAGCACTACCTCTACCTCCACTTGGCTTTCCCCTTCCGGTCAGAGGATGAAGACACAGGAGATGGTTCTCTAAAGGAAGTAGCCCCATACTTCTGGTGGTTTCCCTTCTGATTCATTTACAGCACCTTCCAAGCGTGTGCTGGCAGCTGCTAAGACCCCCGCCTTGACCGCGCCAGGACATGCTGCCAATATGCTCCTCCCGTGGGAATCTGGCCCGGGCACAGGCGTGGTGGGGAGCTGCAGCTGCTGGGGACGGGGAGGGGGTGGGGGAGAAGAGAAGGGTCCCAACACTGGAGGTATCAGACGCCAGCACCGCCAGCCCTAGGCCGAGCCCCAGACAGGGCTCCCACCGGGATCTGGGCGTATGCACAGGAGGGCGCTCGGCGTCCACGCCCAGAGGGCGCTGCAGCCTGCGTCTCCCACAGCAGAAAACCAATGACCTCCTCTCCCGTCCTTCTCCCGGTGGACCGCGACGAGAGACCACGGGCCGGGCGGAAGAGGGGGCGGTGTCCACTCGCTCCCCACTACCCGCGAGTCACGGAACCCAAACGTCCGCAATCAAATCACCGGCATGGGTCAGCCCAGCTGGTGAACCCCGCAAAGCTCGTACCCAGCGGTGCGGGAGGGGGCGTGTCCGGGGGCCGGGGCGGGACGTTCCAAAGGGGGCGGGCCAGGGCGGCTCGGGGGGCGGGGTCCTCAGGGGGTGGGGACTGGGGCTGGCCCCGAGACCCGGCGAGCTGGGGGTGGGGGCTAGTTTCTGCAACGGCTAAGGGCCTGTGGGTTTATTCTAAGGCGGAGCTCGGCGCGAGAGGTGCGGGCGCGAGCTGAGCTAAGTGCGGCGCCTAGGACTCCCCACGGCAGAGAGCGGGCTGCAGCCTTCGCCTCGGACACCCGCGCGCAGGAGCCGCACTCGGCGCCCCGGAACCCCGCGCCGTCCCCGCAGCGCCGCGCAGCCCGGGCAGCATGAGGCGCGCGGGGCTCTGGCTCTGGCTGTGCGCGCTGGCGCTGCGCCTGCAGCCGGCTCTCCGGTGAGTGCGGCGCGGCCGGGACGGGGGGTGGCGGCGGCGGGGACCCGCCGAGGCCGGCGGGCACACGTGGAGGGGGAGGGAGCGGAGACCCCCCTCTTCCCGCGCTGCCCGCGACCGTGGGCACCGAAGTCAGCGCTCGCGCTCCGGTTTCCGCCGCCGTGGCTGCGCGCTGCGCCGGGTCCTGCCGATCCCGGCGGCGGGAACTGGGGGGTGTCGGCTCCGGCGCCCCGCGGAGCGGACCCCCTCCGGAGTCCTTCCCCCTCCCTTACCCCATCTCCCTCCCGCACTCAATTATGTAAAATCTGCTCCACCGGCGTCGGAGCCCGCCAGCCTGCAGCGGTGCCGGGGGAGTCGCCGGTTCCCACCCCGTCACTCCGGGCACCGGGGGCGGTGACCCTGGGAGGATATAGTGACCACCACCACAGCGTCCCGCCCCGCAAGCCCTTAATTCAAACCAGACCCCGGAGCCCCGAAGCCGGGGCCCCTTCGGTCGAGACAAGTTTGGGCGCAGCGGAACCGGCGCCGGAGCGGGGCTGGCGCGTTTGCCTGGAGCCGGGGCCAGGAGGGCTCGCGGGGGCCCCGTGGGGGCGGGGCGGAGGTGGGGGCCCCGGGCTTTCCCTTGGTCGCCCAAGGGGAGCCGGGCAGGGCCGAGCTGGCAGCCGGAGTTCCGGGAACTTGGTCCGGAACCTGGCGATCGGCAGGAACCAACTTCTGGGGCTGCTCGGATCGAGGCGCCGCCCGCCGAGGCACCGCGGGGCTGGCCGGTTGCCTTCCCCGCCAGGGGACCCCGGGACGGCCCCTTCCCCTCCCCCGGCCCGGCTTTGTGCTGGAGCCGCGCGGTGGGAAGGCGGGTCCCTCGGCCCGCCCAGCGGAGCTTGTGGGGAGAGGGGGGGAAGAAGAGGGACCAACGTGGAGCCCGAGGCTGGTGGGGAGGCCTTTGGGGACAATTCCAACATCCACCTTGGGGGAGGCTGGGGCCCTTCTAAAGAGAGACGCGGCCGACAAAGAGCATCTCCAGGGACCCCAGAAAGTGATCTCCCGCCCGGCCGCTAGCCCGCCTTCCCCCAATGGGGGCGCTTTGTTCTCGTCCCTGGAACCCTTTCCTGGGAACCGCCCGCGGCGCCGGTCGCTCGTGGGTCGGAGATTTGCGCCAACCTGGCTGTGGGAACAGGGGTGCCCGCGCCCAGCCCCCCCCCCCAGGTCCCCTCCCCCATACAGACCCAGGGTCTTCCCAGCGGGCCGTGCCCCCTCTCCGGAAGTGGCGGTCTCTCTCGCCACCACATCTGGCCCCGACTTCCCAGCCAGGGCGAGCCAGGCACGTGGGCGGGGAAAGGAGCCGGCCGCGTGGGCACCGGCGTCCCCCACTCGCACGGTGGCATCTGGGCAAGCTCTGGTCCTGCCGCCGGCAGAATGGGAGTCGCCGGCCCCGGGAGGCATTTCCCAAACTGCCTGTGAAGTGGGCTCCCAGGTTCCCAGGCACACATTTGGAAGTCTCAGAGAGTTAGTTCTCTTGAAAGATGAGAGAGAGAGAGAGAGAGAGAGAGAGAGAGAGAGAGAGAGAGAGAGAGAGAGAGAGAGAGAGAGAGAGAGAGAGAGAGAGGAGAGAGAGAGAGAGAGAGAGAGAGAGAGAGAGAGAGAGAGAGAGAGAGAGAGAGAGAGAGAGAGAGAGAGAGAGAGAGAGAGAGAGACCGCCCGCTTTTGGGAGCAGAAGGGACGGATCGGATCGGATCTGGCTGCTGAGTCTCCGATGTTTTCCTGGAGTCCCGCACCACGTTGGCTTCTGGGCTTTTAGGGTTGTGGCTTTTGTGGGACTCAGATGATGCCTGGATAGTAGTACTGGATAATACTATGGAGACAAAGTGGGAGGGGCTTGGCGTGCCCACCCCCCCCAGCAGGCCTTAGTAGGGGTGGGAGAGAAGGGGAGCTCCACTCTCTGGAGGTCCCAGAGGTTCCCATGCAGGCCCCCATGTCCACTGCTGGTGGGACTCTTACTTACTGTCTGGGAATGGGGAGGGGGGGGGGGGGTGGGGGTTTGGGGCTGGCACTTGGGTTTGAGTTTCTCAGTGGACAAACTTTCTGTGTGGTGGGCTGGAGGAAGGGAGGCTCATTAGAACTGCCATCCTAGGAGGGCTTCCTGGAGGGGGTGGCTGGGTTGGGGGGATTGAGCTGAGCCTTAAAGTACTATGCTTTGGAGGTCAGAGTCCAGCCTAAGAATGAAGTTTTCTTAAGTTTTAGTTTTTTGTTTTTTTTTTTTTTTTTCTATCCTACCTGTTCCCTCTTACAGTGAGGATCTCCATGCTTGGTTCAAATTGGTAAGCAAAGGGCCAGGAATGTGGTTCAGTGGTAGGGCACTCCACATGTATGAGACCCTGGGTTCAATTCCCAGTATCCCATGGTTCCATGAGTCCTGTTGGGATGAGGGGCCAAGCGCAGAGCTGTCCGTTGACCTGGGCATTGGCAGAGGTGTTCTTCCCCTCCCCCCCCAAAAAAGAGGGAACATAGAGTGATTTAACTACCTCCCTGGAGCCCCTTTACCGCCTCCCGAAAGGGGATGTGCTTAAGTTCTGTGGGCTGCCGAAGTTTGACCCACTTCACTTTGGCCCCAGCGGGAAGCAGGTCAGAACCAATGAGCTGGGCTTGATTCTGGATGCTGACGAGGCGGCCCAGGTGAGTCCTCGGGGGCAGGAGGTGCCTGAGCCACTCCCCAGAGAGGAGAACAGGTTTGTCTAAAAAAGGCTTGTGCTGGTGAGTGTTTCCCTTGGCCCTTTGTTTCCCTGGTGCAAGAAAAATGACTTGTTCTGGAATAGCGATTTGCTGTTTTCCTCTTTTTTCTTTCTTGAAAGGCAGCAAATCCCTTTTGCCTTAATTATGGGGGCTAGTAGAGACGTTTCCCCTGCGGCCTGGCGGCGTGGGTGGGGTGGGGCTGTGCTCGCTTCCAGCCCTCGGAGGTGATGTCACGCCTGGCGGTGGCCCCACGGGAGGGTGGAGCCCGTTTAAGTCTCTACCTGTAGTGTGTGGTGGGTTCCAATAAAATCTCACTCCCCAGACGGGTAGGCAGAAAGAGGAATGAGAAAGGAGAGGGCTCTGGAAGGAATTAGTGAGAGGCTTGCTTTAGAACGCAGTCTTTTCTATTCCAGTGGGATTTCGAACTCTCAGCTTCTGGGAGTGGGAAAAGGGTCTTTCCTCCCACCCCGGTTCTCGTCAGCTAAGGATGGGTGGCGTGCTTCCGTGGTGTGCTTGGAAGCGTTACTTTGGGACTGGGCTCCGACATCTGTTCCCTCTCTTCCTAACAAAAGACTTAAGAAAGCTAAAAGGCCGAGGTGTGGTCTCCTGGCCGTTGGCAGGGAATGAGTCTCCCCCACCTGATCTCCCTCTTCCCCTGGTTTCTCCCTGGTGCAGCATTTTGAATCCTGGTGGGTTCTTTCCCTGTCTTCCATCACCAATTGGAATAATTGACGGTATTCAGATTAGCACTTTGGTCCCACCGCTGCAGAAGCGAGACTTTTCCCATTGGTTCCCTGCTGGTCTGGCCTGCCTGGGCTTTGGGCCTTCACCATCCAGGGTGTGGACGTCTGCTGTGTCCTCGAGAGTCCCCAGGAAAACCCAGAGGGGCCTCCCTTGGTGCATAGACAGGAGCAGATGGTGATGACCTCTTGGGGACCCTCCTGATCTCTCCAGCACCCCACTTCCTCTCTCTGGTGTTGTCTCAGCTGGCCTGGGACCCGGCCAGGCTTACTTGTTCCCAGTCAGGTTCCCAAACTTTTTTTGGTCTACAGGCCCCTTTGCACAAGCAAAAGGACTCAGCGCCGCTCTGGCAATCTGCCTTCTTTCAGCCAGCAGAGCGGCACCCGGTGGAGACTGAGGCTCCTTCTAGCCCCCTGCATTGTTCCAGTTTGAGAAACTGCTCTGAGCCCTGATCATTACGCTGCTGTCTCTAGCTACCCATGCTTGATTTGGATTGGGGTGTGCCCCTTAGAGCACACCCACCCCGCTGGCAGGCCGGAAAAGGCTCTTGGTTTAAGCAGAGGCTCAAGTCTGCCTGCAGCCACTTTGCCGCGTGCCCTTGGCCAAGTCCCTTGGCTTCCGGTTCCTCTGGAAAGTGGATTCTCATCTCTGCTCTTCCTGCCCTTGTCTGCCTCTTGCGTCTGTTTTCCATGATGACCCCAGGAGAGTATGCTGTGGAAGGCTGCAGAGGGAAGCCAGCTGATGGTTTCAGTGGTGTCACTTTTAATTGGGTGTCAAAGACTGGGTGACAGGCTGAGATTATTCCTGCGAACATTTGCCCGTATTCTGATTGTTCCATTGGGTGGGTGAAGCCGAGAGAGGTGGGGTCCCTCCTGCAGTGCACAGACATAGCAGACCCTATGTTGATATCATCAGGTTTCCCCCTTATATTTGGGGGCTGGCTGGACCCCTGGTGGGCATCATGGAGAGCCACAGTGGTGGAGGGCCTTTGGCCGTGCTGCACCGGGCTTGAACTGGGGTCACTTGGTGGTCACTTAGGGACAGGCTAGTGCCTGTTCTCCCTCACCCCAAGAAGTCGGGGTTTGGAAACTGGGAACTGTGAGGCCTGGGTGGGGAAGGTGCAGCTGGGCTGATCTCCTTGGCTGGGTGAGGAGGGGTCTGCCCCGTTCCCAGCGGGCTGCCTGCTGGCCCCGGTGATAGCCAGCCTGAGCTGTCTTTCATCTTGACCACGAGGAAGCATTTGGGGATGCGTAAATTCTGATGTTCCGCTGGGAATCTGGCACCAGGACCCGAACCGGGTGAGTAGGGCCCAGAGTTCCTGGGCTGCTCCATTGCAGGGCACAGCAGAAGGGCTGGGCCCCACGAGAAGCCCTGGCTGGTGCTTCCGAGCATGAACTGTTCCTTCCTTTCAGAGCCAGCCGGGTAGACGGGCGCGTGCCAGTGTGCGGAGAGGAGGGATGATATGGTCTGGGCACCCCTTCCTTTTGCAGGAGCTCCCCCTCCACAGAGTGTGGGGTCCGTGTCCACCCCAATGGCCAGGCGGGCATGCTGTTCTCCTCTGGCGCTAGGAGCCTCACTGAGGCCTCGGCTCCCAGCCTGGGGGTGGTAGCTTTATGTGTCTGCCACCGCTGCTCCGTCCTGGCCTCAGGAAGCTGACGGGGGCGGGAATTGCTAGAAGCTTCCAGCATTCCCAGAGCACCAATTCTGCACCCCTGTGCTGGTTGCAGAGGGGGAGAATGTGTGTGGAGTGAGCTGGGTACCCCGGACTGACCTTTTCTGCAGGTGGGGGTGCGTGGGGGTGGCAGTGCAGAGGGCAGTCTTGGGGCTGGGAACCCTGGAGCAGGAGAGGGGCCTGGGGCTGGGCTGCTCTAACCCTCTGCCCTGGCCCTCAGGGCCTTGGAGGAGCCCCATGATACCCCCTTTCTGCCCCAGCAGCCCCTCAAGGGTCCCCTGAAAGCCCAGTAGGTTGTAATGGATTGGAAAGCTGCTTCTCGGGCCTCTAGCTGTGGGGAACTGCCGGGGCTCAGCTCTGTGTGTGTGTGTACACATCTCTGTGTGTGAAGACTCTGTGTGTGTCCAAGCAGGGCGAGGTGTCTGTGTGTATGTGTGAGTCTGTGTGTGTGGAAGCGCATCAGGGCCCCCCAGGGGTGAGTGGTAGCTGGGCTTGCTCACTTGTAGTGGACTCGTTTCCATGGGATTTTCCTGCTGGGGCCCCGCAGCCACCCCTGAGGTTTGGGGCCACCTTCCTGCCGGCCGTTCCCTCTGACGCGAGGCCTGTCTCCACTCTCAGTGTCCTCTGCCTGTCCCCTACTCTCTCTGATCTCCTCATTCCCAGTGGAGATGCCCTGAGCCCGCCCTGTGCAGTGCATCACCCTCCCACGCCCCCGTCTCTGAGCTCAGCCAGCCCTGGGCTTGTGGGTGCAGAGCCTGCGGTCCCCCCCAACCCAACATTAGTCCTGTTGGAGACATCAGGGAACTTCCATCAGCCCCCCAAGGGCCGGTCTGGGAGTGTCCTGTGTTCCTGAGGATGGCGCTCAAGGCCACCGACTTGGAGGAGGTGGGCTTAGGGCTCACTGTGGGAGCTTGAGGTGGGTGGGCCCTGGGTGAGACCAGGCGGGGCAGGGGGACAGGGCATTTGCTGCAGGCGCCCTAGCATCCTGGCCACCTGCCCGGCTGTGTGTTGGCAGAGGGGAACTACATCAGGCAGGCTGGGCAGTGGGAGAGGTGGGCATGGTCTTTGCTGGGCCCACGAGCCTCTAGCAGATGGAGACGCACCCTGCCCACCTGGATGGGGAGCCCACCACCCTGTACCCCTCCTGGTTCCTCAGCCGCACTCCCATGTGCAGGGCCTGGGTGGGGGTCTGGGGGATGACAGTGTTTCCAGCCCCCACTTTACTGCCTCATTGAGCCCATCTGTGAACTGGTGGACAGGCCCAGCAGCCTGGGCGAGGTCATCCATTTGGCTGTTGATGACCCTTTGTGGTATCAGGGGCCTGGGCTGTCAGGTGGGAGTTCTGCCCAAAGTTGGGGAGTGAGGGGAGGTACAGGAGCAGGTGCAGGTGGGAGGGGCCACGCCTGCTGGTGGCTCCTGACAGAGAGAGGAGGAAGCCGCAACTGAAACTGGCGGTGCTGCCACGTGAGGCTCATTTGGTCTGAGAAAAGAGGCATCTGGGAGCCCCTCAAAGCACTTCCACAGTGGAAGCGAGGCAGGGCCTGGTGGCCAGGGGAAGTATTTGGGAAGGGGACCCTGGCCCACGGGGCGCAGCTCTCCACATTGTGACATTGACTTAAATTCACTGTTTCCCACTGAGGGCCACCCCAAAGCCGGGCCTCACTGAGTCCCCTATGACACCTCACACATTCCGGTTCTGCGCGCACACACACACGCACACACACACACATACATGAACGTGCATACACACACGCATACTAGCCTGTACACCTTGTGCACACACAGTAACCTATACATACATAGAATAACTGGTACACACATGCACACACACAGTAACCAGTACACACACACAGAATAACCTATACACACAGAGTGACCTGTACTCATACACGCACACACAGAGTAACCTATACACACACACACACAGAGTAACCTGTACATACACAGACTCCGACCTAAAACACACACAAACACATGCACACTGGGTACATATGTACACATGCACGCACACACATACACACTGTGAGCCACACACACACACACATAGAGCCACAAACCCAGGGAGTGTCCCTAAGGGGATGTGTTGTCACATTTGGGTTCACAGGGCCCCTGGCGCTTTAGGGGCCCTCTGATGCCACGCCAGCAGTAGAGCAGGGGGTGCGGCACTGCGGGCTCTGGTGCCCCCTCTCCATCCATGACGGGGTGTGGGCAAGGTCGGGGCAGCAAGCCCTTGCAGGTGGGCGGCCCTGCACGCTGTGTGCCTGGCCAGGAGGAGGGGTCCATGGGCTGAGTGGGGGCCTCAGGCCCCTCTCCCCTCACCACCACACCCTTGCACAGGCACTCTGTGGTGGGGAGCTGACCAGGAGAGTGCAGGCAGGACGTCAGCCCTGAGGCCTCCTGGGTGAGAATGAAGTCACTAGGGGCTGGGCCCCCCACATTCCGCTTTCCCCCACTGGTCAAATAAGATCCTTCCAGGGTCCCATTCAGGGGCGCCCTGAGTTCTCCTCTTGCTTACCTGCTTGCTACCTCCTTGCTTACCTCCTCTTGCTACCCTGCTTCCCTTCAGGGTAGCTACCAGGGTCCTGAAACTCCCCCTCACCCCCACTGGGGCTAAGCATCTGAATATGAGAGGGACCCAGGTGGGCAGGCCTAAGAGTCAGGGTCCATCCCCTGCTCGGCTGCAACAGGAGGGAATGCGGGACGCTTGGGGTGCACAGCCCACCCTGTCCTTGTGTGATCCTGTGCACCCTTCCTGCTGCTGAGTCTCAGTTTGCTCATCTGAACGGGTGGGGGCGGGGGTTCATATCCTCCCATGTGGGCTCTGCCAAGGCCGAGGCACAGCTGTGGGAGGGTGCCACTCCCACCCCTGACGCACAGTGGCTATGGGCCTCACTGGGTGTGATGGACTGACCGATCTGCCCCGGGTGCTGACGTAACAGGGTCTGCAAACATGGCTTTTGTCCCTTCCCAGACATTGGAACCCTTGTAGGCAGGCCAGACTTTGTCCTGTCTGAGCCTCTCCAGGGGCTGGCTCCTGCCCGCAGGAGGTGTGGGCCGGGTGGCCGTGGGAGAGGCAGGTGAACCCACATGCCAGGCCATCCAGGAGGACCCTGGCAGCTGAGCTGTGCCCAGAGCTGCCCGAGAGACTCTGCCACAGAAGCCCACCCACGGTCGGGACCCCTGCGCCTTCCTCTGAGCTACATCCAGGGGAGCCGTCTGGGGTTTCTCCCCTGAGACATTTTTGCTTGTTTCGCTTTGGAGCCTCAGCCAGCGGTGCTCAGGGGCTACACCTGGTTCTGTGCTTAGGAGTGGCCCCTGGTGGTGCTTGGGGACCATATGTATTTCTGGGGTTTGAGCTGGGCTTCATAGAATACTAGGCCAGTACTTTGACACCCCCAGCCCCGCCCTCCCTATTTCTCTGACCCACCTCCCAGTGGTCTTCATGGGGCGAGGTTGGGGTACCACAAGCCTTCATTGTGCGTCAGCACCCAGAATCCATCGCCCCTCTCCTTGGCCTCCCTTCTTCTGTGTAAGGTGGGTAGGGGGCTAGAACCCAATGAGAAAGATTCTGCGTTTAAGCAGTGTCTGGTGTGAGGGATCCCATTAATTAACTGCCGTCACTGTTGCCCCCAAAGCTTCATTTCTTTCTGGTTTTCATGGCAGCAGAGCCTTTAGCTCCTCCTCCTCCTCGCACCCCAGCTCGCCCTGGGTAGGCCGCCATTGCATTACTTCCTTTTCTGGGGTCATCACCGAGCTGCAGCTGCAGCCAGCCAACACCCACTCCCTCAGTTGCCCAGCACCTGCTGCGTGCAGAGCTTTTGCAGGCCTGGTTGCAGTTGGCTCAGTCCTGCACGGGTGCCTGTTTCTAGCCTCGTCCCGCATGTGTGTGCATTGCCCAGCCTTGCATGGCTTCACGGTCCATTCCTGGAGCCAGCGTTGGAGCCTGTTTCCACAGTCCAGAGACACCTGGGGGAAGGCAGGATGGCAGCGAATGTGGCTGTCTCAGCTCTGCTCTGCTGGGAAACCCCCACGGCACCTCTGCAAAGACGCCCTCCCTTCCTGATCCACGTCAGCTTCCCCACAGCCTTGGGGCCTGCTCCGCCTGCGCCCTGCGTGGTCCGGGGGGGCTGCTTCTCAGATCAGCCCATGATCCCACACGTGGGCGGAGAAGCCAGTGCAGGACTCACAGGGAATTCAGCTTTTCTCTCTCCAGTACAGGGTTGGCTGGGAACCACATTCTGACACAGGTTAAGAACTTTGTTCTTGGCACCTTCCAACCTCTCTCTTTGGAAATCCTCTCCTGTTCCCCAGCTTCCAGCAACCCAGTGCCCCACGGTCAAGAGGCGCCCCCCCCACACGGGTGCTGCTTTATCCTCGAGATGAACAGCTAGCAGAATCACCTGCAGAAGGATTCTGTCCACCTGCAGGCACACTGAGTGCAGGGAACATTTTAGTGTTTCAGGTGCTCCCCTGCACCCCTCCCTGTTCTCACAGCTGGAGCCTGGCTGGCTGCAGGTGTAGCAAAGCTGCAGGTTTCAGTGCTCACGAAACCACGCAGCCTTGGGACTCTTTATTTAACCCGATTTGGTTTTGAGGACACGCCCAGCAGTGCTCAGGGCTTCTTGTTGGTTCTGTGCTCAGGGGTCCCTCTAGGCGGGATTTGGGGAGCCATATGGGATGCTGGGGATCAAACTGGAGTTGCTTATGTGCAAGGCAAGTGCCCTCACCGCTGCTGTATTATCTTTCTGGCCCTTGGAAAATGCTTTATTTAGTCAAACCCAGGAGACTGCCTCTGAGATCCCCCGTGTTGTCTGGGATGAGTCAGCGAGAGAGCAGGGACCCTTGTCTTGAGACCCTCAGAGTGAGCGTGTTGAGGTGGCTTCCCGGTCCCGTGGGGCCACACTTCCCAACTCCCCAAGTCCTTGTCACAACGGGCTTCCTGCCTGGGCTTTAACTTACTCTTTGTGAAGGTGAGAGCTGGTTCGCTGAGTCACTGTACAGCCTCCTCCTCGTGTGAGCTCCGTGTTTTGGGGTGCGTCTGTTCTGGGCTGGGCAACCTGCTGTGCTCCAGGAGGGCGGGCCTGGACTCCCCCAACATGGATTTGGAACTGTCATGTTCCCCCACCCCACTTGTGCCGCCCAGAGAGCCCCCTGAGTCTCCGGATGCTGGGGTCCAAGCCTTGGGAACCGCCGGGTTTTCCCGCTTCCGGTCCCGGCCCGGCCCGGCCAGCCGCCCAGCAAGTGGGAAGCAGCGGAACTGGTCCTCCCACTCTTGGCCCAACCCAGCCCTCCACGGGGCCTGTGCAGAGACGAGTCGGGGCATGTGAGCTGCCAGGCGGGCGCCAGCTCTGCGGACGGCTGGGCATGGGGGTGTTGGCGGCAGCTCTGATGGGGTTGGGCTGCCATAGCCCCTGGCCCTGTGGGGGTGCTCCAAGCTGGCAGTGTGTGTGTGGGGGGGGGGCAGAGGGGGAGGAGAAGGACTCCGACACCTTGTTTTTAGGTGCCCGGGCCCCAGACCCCATATATAGAGCAGTGATAAATATACCTCAGAGGGGTCTGTATAATCAAGGATGGACACTGTCCACCCCTCCTGACCTGGGAGGTCCCAGAGCAGTGAGGCCAAGTGGCAGGGTGGGGACAACAGAGGCGGGATGGGGTGCATGCCCAGGAGGTCACCCAGAGGTGCAGCTGCTGTGGGTACTGGGCCGTGTCCCCTGGATGCACGTTCTTCGGTAAACGCGGGGTCTCCCTTGAGCCTGCCTGCCTGGCCCTGCCCCTATGCCTGCCCCTCACTCCCTTTGCCGGGCTGAGCCTGACTTGAGGCTGGCAGGGAAGGTCTGGTCTGTGCACTGTGGCAGGGCAGATCCAGGTCTCGGGGGTCTCTGGGGCAGACCCTGGTAGCAAGAAGGCTGAAAGATGGGCCGTTATCCACTGTGGCCACCCTGGTTTTGAGCCGGGCTGGGGGGCTGCTTGCCCCTCCCTCGAGGTCTGTGGCTTCACCCCTCCACCTCCTGTCTGATAAGGAATTGGGGCCACTGAGCCCAGGTTCCTCAGGGCCCTCAGGGAGTTTAGGGTTCTCCGGCCCTGCCCCTATTGTTCAGGTGGGAAAGAGGACAGACAGGGCCCAGGCTGCCCAAGGCCCCTGCCAGAGAGCTGGAGGACCTCGCCCAGCCTGGCAGCATTAGGCCCCTGCCCCCATCTGGGCATTGTCTCCCCCTACAGTGCAGCCTCCCACCCCCCCACTCCCCTGGCAGAATTGGTCCCAGAGCTAACTTGTCAGGATTGGAGGACAGGGTCACGTGACCTGAGGCAGGGGGAGCAGAGTGGCCAGTCCCACTATGGCAGGGCTCTGGGGGCCCAGGAGCATTCCCCAGACACAGCGGTGGGTCTCTGTGGTCTCTGTGCCCTTCTCTGTGGGATGCCCGCTCTCTCCTGGTTGTTCCTGCTCCTGGGAATCTGCTCAACAGGCTCTTCGGGGCCTCAGGAAGTCCAGTTCCCACAGGTGTGGAATAGTGGAATGTTCTCTGCAGACAGTGGACAAGTCATGTGGAGCCTGTGAACCCGGGGTCTGAGCGAGGGCCTCATGTTCCCCCCCCCACCCCTCACCATGCCCCGGTCACTCCCAGTGGGCCTTTTCCTGTCTAGACTGTTGTCCGTGGCAGCTTGCTGCCCTGCCCACCCGCCCCTTTCCGTCGCCCCTCACATCAGCCTCTGCTGGAGCCACCAACCTCACCTCGAATCCTCCTGGGGAGACCTGAGACTGCCTGGGTAGTTTGGCCTCTGGCTTTTGGCATCTTGATATGGGGTGAAGAGGGAAGTCTCAGCCCTGGAAGCGGTGACGTCTGGACATGAAGAAATCAGCCAGAGATCCCCTCTGGGGCGTGCAGGACTTTGGAAGCCCCCACTCCCTCGTGCTTGGCACCCAGGAGACATTGCTTGCCGTGCTGCTTGGGCCCTGTGCTGCTGGGGCTGCACAAGACTCACGTCAGCTGTCACCCATGGGCCCCAGGCCTCACCTGTCTCTGGGCCTGGCAAAGGCTGCCATAGAGGTTTCAGCACTGTGGAACCGGTGACTTGGAACTAGCATTGTCCTGTCTTCCTTGGAGTCTGGCAGGGCTTTAAGGCAGGCCCTTATGTCCCCCATCCAGTGACCCTTCTTTGCCTTGGAGATCCCCACTCACCTCTTAAGACCCTCCCTGGCAATAGGGCATCTGTGGGTGCTGGGAACTTGCCCGGCCAGAACTGACATTCCTGATCCTGGTTCCGCCCCAAGGCCCCTGATGGTGCTTCCATCTTGGAAATTAGGGCGTTGTTCAGAATCATAGCTGACAGGACACCTTCCGTGGTGCCGGGGAACCATGGTGGGTGCTGGGGAAGGGACCCAGGCCTCCGTGGTACATGACCTGCTCTTTCTCCGGTGCTGCTGTTTGGCTCATCTTCCAGGACAAGAGCAGGTGACCCACTGGAGTGGGGGGAGATGTCAGGGGCAATGGAGGGGGCGGACAAGCTTTCTGGCACCCCAGGTTAGGAGCCCCCACCCCCGTGAACCTCCTCCGGGCCATCCATCTGCTCTCTGGACTTCCCCGACCTCCAATGTTGGGGGGTCTGTATGCAAGGCCAGGGCTCCACATTGGGGGCCGCTGCAGGGGTGCCCCCTAGGGCCAGTGCGGGCAGTGAGGTGGCAGCTATTGGCTCAGGTTGCCTTCCGGAAGCTTCCCTGCCAGCTGGCCTTCAGCCCTGCACTCCCCCAGCTCTCATGCTGATGAAACAGACTCTGCTCCTCTCTCCCAGACTGTTCTTGTCGGGGTGCCTTCTTGCCCCTTCTGAGGGCCCACGCTCTGGTGATCTGGGTCCGCTTGCGCTCCGAGGCAGTGGGGGAGGACATTGTCACAGCAGAGAAGGCTCTTGGCCCTGTCATGGAGGGTATAGAGGCCAAAGGTCCTGGCACGTCTCCCCAAAGTGATGGGCTTGCAGGGGAGATGCTCCTGGCCCGCTGCCATCCTGGGGACGCCTGGGTAGGTAGGAATGCCCAGTGTTTCCGGGCAGGCCTCCCTGCTGGCTCCTACCCAGAGACCTTCCACCTTCAAGAGTAGGGCCGAGGGGGTGTTCACCCCATCCTCCATCCTCTGCTGAGGCCCCACGACCACCCCCTGCACACCAGTCCTCACTGGAGTGTTAAGCATGGCCTGGGCCTTCAGAGCTGGTGAGCCTGTAGGGCAGGAAGGAGCTGAGAGGTCTAGGCCTCCGATGTTTTTTTGCTTTTTGGGTCACACCCGCAAGCTCGGAGTACCCTGGCCGCACCAGGAATTACCCGGCGGTCGCGGGACCATATGGGACGCGGGACGAACCCAGGCCGGCACAGGCCGCGGCAAGGCAAACGCCCTACCCGCTAGGCACCGCCCGGCCTCCGATTCTTGTATGAGAAGCAGATTTTCCTGGGACATGCAGAGGTTTGGGGGCCCTGTTAAATTCCCAGGATGGTCTACTTGGCTCTGAGTCTGCCCCGAGGTTGGGCCCTGCCTGTCCGGGAGCTGTGACCACCGGCTCCCAGCACAGCTGTGAGGGAAACCAGGATTCTCCCCACCAAGGCCCGAGTCACCCGGCACCAGGAGGTCCCAGCTCAAACTCTGCCGTTTCTGCTCGTTTCCTCCAAGGTTCCTCCCTTCAAGAAACAAGAAAGGTTCAGACTGGAGGGACCGGGCAGGTAAGCCGGTGGAGGCCCAGCCCCAGGCAGGCAGTGATGCCGTGTTTGTTGTGTCAACACACAGCAGGCTAAGCCCAGCTGAGAGCAGGGAACAAATTGCTTTCAGGGCCCCACAGATCCCAGGTCTTATCTGGTCCCCGGAGGAGTCCTGCTAATCTGCCGAGAATCCTCTGTGGGTGAGAGGTTGAGCCTCCCCTCCCAGTGGACACCTGGGTGGGGGCCTGGACCCCGCAGCCGGCTTCTGTGGGGACATTGTCCATCGTGCTCCGCCCCTCCAGGTCCAGCCACCTTCTTTTAGGGCTTCAGGGGGGAGGGTCGGTGGTGGCAAAGGCCTAGAGTGAGGAGGGATGCTACCTCCTTCCCTGCAGCCCCCGCAGGCTGGACGGGAGAGAGCCCCTTCTTTGGCGCCTGCGTTACTGAGGGCTGGGGCAGGGCTTTGAAGCTCCGCCCACTGCACAGTGCAGACAGGCTGTGGTGGGCATAGCAAAGGGGTTCTGGGTGCTGTTGGGCTCAGCAAGGTCCTGTCCGGGGATAGCAAGGTAGTGGTTAGGCTTGGTGCTTTCAGAGGAAGCTCTGTGGTATTTCTAGCATTGTTCCTGCACATGTCCGGTGCAGCCCCTGGTTACACACACACACTCCCTCGTTCAGCTGTGCCCTGGTGGCTCAGAAGGCCAAAGGTCGTGTCTGACCCTCCCTGCTCTGTTCTGTTCCGAAGGGAGCCCCCAGATTGTTGAGTCCATGCCAGGGGCTGGTGAGGCCCCTCAGCAGAGGAGCCAGCGCCGAACCCAGCTGCAGGCAGACTGCCCCCTGCCCCTGCACCAGGCCTCCTGTCCCGAAACGCCACTGGCCTCTGCCCCACCTCTTACGGGCTGCCTTAGCTTGGGGGTTCCCACTGCGTGCCAGGCTCTAAGAGCTCAAGACCCCCAGAATGTAAATGCTCTCGCTTCTGTGTAGCTCTAGTCCGTGTTATTGAGCTGGGAAACTGAGGCCGGGGCATGTCTCTGGGGTGTGGTATGTCTTGGTTCTTCTTTGTTCTGTTCCCAGTATTGGTGGGGGGGGGGATCCTCTCAGGTGAGCCATTTCCTGGGCCTCATTGAGGTTCATATCCTGTCACTCAACAGGCGCCTCACATAAGCCCCCTTGCCTGCTGGCTGCGGGGTCCTTCCCCACCTGTTGGGTGGTGACCCTGTCCTCAGGTATCTGTGGGCTGTTTGCCTGTTTAGTGGGTACCTCCCACCCCCTGGCTCGGCTCTGCCTTAGGAACTGGGTCTCTTTGGGAGGTGTCCAGGGGCCTGAGTACATGCCAGTCCCACCAGGTCTCGAGGTCTCCTTACTGCAAGGCACCTTGTAGCTCAGCTCCTGGCCCCACCTGCTGGTCCCAGCCTTTCTCTCCCAGGTGAGCCTGGCATGTGCTGCTGAGACTGCACCCCAGTCCTACCCGCCGACGGCCGCCTTAGCTCTCCTCCCACCTCCGTGCCCTCCATGCCTGCTGCCTGGCATTTGCCTCTCCGGACTCAGACCCAGAGGCTCCTGACCCTTAATGAAAAAGCTTGGTAGGCATAGACCGAAACTTCTCAGACAATAGCTGCTGAGATCTGACTCGGTGTAGGGGGCCATGGGGGTCCTCTGGGAGTGAGAAGCTGTGTCTGCTGAGGACTGGGCGCCCACCTGTCTGAGCAGACTTGAGGGTCCTGGAACTCTGTGTGTGTGTGTGTGTGTGTGTGTGTGTGTGTGTGTGTGTAAGCAGTGTCCCTGCTCAGCCCTGCTCACACCCTCTCCTCTGATCCTTTTCCAGCAAATCGTGGCCACAAATGTGCCTCCAGAAGATCAGGACAGCTCTGGGGACGACTCGGACAACTTCTCCGGCTCAGGCGCAGGTGAGGCTGGGGCGGCCTGGCAGACCCTCCTGCCTGCGCCCAGGGATTGCCAAGAGGAAGCATCGGAGATGGGGGGGTGGAATCAGGCATTCCCGGAGACCCGGTGGCTGCAGACCTGGGCTTATATCTCCTCATCAGCACTCTCTGGGCAGCCCCTGAAGGTCTATGGATTTCCCAGCCTGTTTTCTCAGGTGTGGGTAGAAATTTCTCTTTTTACATCATTTCCATGGTTTATAATAGTGTAGACTTTCAGGGGGTGTCGTTCCATACTCTACACCAATATGACTCGCCACCCCACCCCTGGAGCCCCAAGGGCCAGCCCACCTCTGTGAGGACCCCTCTACCCCCGTTCTCTAACAGGGTGGTGGCTTTAGTGACATGTATGGCTGACACCAGCTGGTGCTTGTCTCCTCTTCTTGAGTGTCCCTTATGAGCACAGCACCTCCAGTTCCATGTGGGTTTGGGATTTGGTTTTTTTTCCCTCTAAACGCACAGTTCCATCTTTTATTGTTTTGTTTCATTTTTTTGTGGGGCAACACCTGGTGGTCTCAGGGCTTCCTCCAGGCTCTGCACTCAGGGATCAGTCCTGGCAGTGCTTAGGGGACTGTATGGGGTGCCAGATACTGAACCCCAGTTAGCTATGTGCAAGACCAGCGCCTCCCTGCTGCACTATCGCTCCAGCACCCACAGTTGTCTTTCCTGTGGCGCAGGAGGAATTCTACCAAGCCATAGCTCCATTGTCTGGGCTTTGCTTGGAGGGCATTTGGGGTGATCGTATGTTGTGGCTGCTGTGAATTCTGGGGGCATGTACCCTTCCGAATGAGTGTTTCCATCGCCCTCAGATAAGTGCGGGGCTGGGGTGGCGTTGCTGAGTCATGGTCCCGCTCTGTGCTTGCCGCATCTCTTCCTGCCGTTAGCCACTGCAGCTGATTCCCTCTCGACCTCCAAAGGTTGTTGGGAGCTTCCGGCAGCCCGGGGCCTGGAGGAGTTGATGTTTCTCCCCTTCCCTCCTGCCCGTTTCCCTAGAAGAGTCAGACGCCTGTGCTGGAGCCGGACCCTAGGGCCAGAGCTCTACCCTCAGACTTGGACACTGAGAAAGGAGGGCTCAGGCCCTCTGGGGAAGGAGCCAGACTGGAAGCAGGCGCTGGCCCCTGGGGGACATGAGCTTTTCTGGACAGGGAAGGGTAAGCAGGGGGCCTTGAGGGAGCTCTGCACCCGGAGAGTGGACAACAGAGCCAAGTTCCTTCCCAGAAGGCCTTGGGGACTCCAGGCTGTCCCAGGCCGGTATAGCAGAAAAAGTGACTTTGCTCGTGCATTTTCCCCCTTGGGTATCTCCTGTGCACGTTCCATGCCAGGACACACAGCCTTGAGGGAAGGAGGCTTTGCCTGGTGCCGGGGAGGTGCCCTACCCGTGCTTTCACCCAGCCTGAGCACGGCTGCTCTTGGCCTACCCCAATCCCAACCAGTTCTGCTTTTGACCCTGTAGGTCCCCTACCAGATCTCACCCTGTCACGACACACGTCGCCCACCTGGAGCACCCTGGGGCTCCTGCCGACCATGCCCATGGCTCCTGAGCCCACTGGCTTGGCTATCACTGCGTCCGTCCTGCCTGCGGCGGAGAGGCCTGTGTTGGTGGCGGAGGCGGATCCTGGCCTCACGGCCCTGGAGAAGGAGAGCAGCCATGCGCCTGGCCAGTCCACGCAACCCCCGACCACCCCTCGGGAGTCCAGCGTAAGATCTACCACGGCCGTGGCATCCGTCACGCCCCATCCCCACAGGGGCACGTGGCCTGTCCCCCCAGGAGACCTCAGCCCCATCGGCACCTGGCCAGCTCGACCCTCAGCTTCACCACGTAGGGACGGAGGCCCCGCCGTCACTGAGAAGGTGATTGAGGACCGGAGCGAACAACCAGTTCCCAGGAGCAGAGGGCTCAGGGGAGCAGGTGAGTGCCCGCCCCCACATTCCTGCTTTCCCTGGTACACTGGCTAGAGCCTCTTCCAGGGTGTCCCCATGCACCAGGGCCTGTGCAGGCCCAGGCCGGTCCCTTGGGGACAGGGGCTGTTCCCAAGGTCCCGCCTTTCCGACAAGCCCCAGTCCGACTGGGCTCCTTGTGAGGCAGATCAAGAGAGTCCTTCAAGGCCTCCCAGGCCGGTTCTCTGACATGTGCAAGCGTCCGCCGCAGCGGAAGGCTCAGCTGGGGTCCCTGAGAATGTCCTGATCGCTTTTCCCCAGAACGAGCCTGTTTGGACAGAAGCGTGTGCTTTGTGTCCCTGATGTTCTGTCTCTGCCATGCTCCACTCAGGTGCCAGAGTGACATGGTGAGAGGTGCGGGAGTGGGAGTTTACCTGCGCTGGTGGCCTGGCCCCCTGAAACTGGACTTACCTTCCCATAGGACTTTACTTTTGAGACCACTGGGGAGAACACAGCGGAGACAGCCGTGGAGCTGGACAAGCAGGACCGGGCCTCTGTGGGCCAGGAGGCCACCGGGGCCTCCCAGAGCCTCCTGGACAGGAAGGAAGTGCTGGGAGGTGAGTCTTCTCTCGGCTCCGCCAGGGTGTGAGGGGAGGAGGGGGGGCTGGCCATGGCGGAGATGGCCTCTGTGGGGGCTGACCACTGTTTCCAGAAGCTGAGCCGGCCTCTTTCCGCCTCTCCAGGGGTCATTGCTGGTGGCCTGGTGGGACTCATCTTCGCCGTGTGCTTGGTGGGGTTCATGTTGTACCGGATGAAGAGAAGAAGGATGAGGGCAGCTACTCCTTGGAAGAGCCGAAACAAGCCAACGGCGGGGCCTACCAGAAGCCCAGCAAACAGGGAGGAGTTCTACGCCTGAGGGCGCCCCTCCCTCTCTCCCTGCCAATCGCTAGGCCCCCCACTCGCCTCTTTCGTGAGGGACCGTTGGCCCTGCCCCCCCTGCCCTGCACCACCTCCCTGACGCTCCCTGCCCTGAGTTGGGGCCCCTGGGGCAGGCGGGGCGCTCCTCTGCTTCTTTGACTTCTGCCTGGAGACTTGGGCACAAAAGGGCTCGCGTGTTTTGACCTTTCCACCACCACCGGCGCTTGTCATTCCAGCTCTCTGACTCAGTTTCTCCAAACTGGAACAGCCCCTCCCCAGCTTGACAGGCAAAGGAGACCCCATTCCTGTGGGCCTGGATGGGCCACGGGGCGGACAAGCCCTGACTGAGGGCCGACATACATGCCTGTAGCACTTACTGGTACAGACCAGCTGCCGTGGGGACAGGGATGGCAGCGTGGGTGGGGACAGGCAAGCTCACCGGAACCCACTTTGCTGCGTGGGGAAGTCTCATTTAGATATCGACTTATCTTTGCACATGTTTCCTCTAGTTTTTCTGTTCCTAGCCCCTAGGCTTTGCTCCTTCTGAGGTAAGTTAAGTAAATCGACTTGGCCGTCCGCCATCTTGCTTCCCCTAACCTACCGTCAGGAAAAGCACCAGGGAGGACTCTGTTCAAATGAGGAGAATCAAATCTGGAAGCCAACGTCTACCCTGAAGTTGTTGCTGTCTCTGAGAGCATGCAGCCAGGGAGACCCCCCAAAGACTGGCCAGCCCACCCTGGCCTCTACAGCTATCACATCTGTGTCCGTGAACTCAGGGCCACTGCCACAGCCTGCTGTGACGCTGAGGAGATGAGGCGTGTGAGAATGGAATCCTGGCACCTCAGGCTGGGCCCTGAGGAGAGCGGGGACTGTGGGCAGCTGAAGTGGAGGCGAGCCCAGAGAGATCCTCGCACTGACCCCGTCCTTCCTGGGGGCCTGTCTCTGGGGTCACGCTCTCCTGGAAGGGGACGAGAGGAGTCTGGGCACAGCTGGCGCTGCCCCAGGCAGAACCAGGTTCTCACCCCTGACTAGCTCCTGAGGCCCTGCTCTGGGCCAGATTCAGGAATATTCCCAAAGAGTGATAGGCTTTTGCTTTTGGCAAAACTCAACTTAATCCAATGGGTTTTTCCCTGTACAGTAGATTTTCCAAATGTAATAAACTTTAATATAAAGTAGTCATGTGAATTCCACTCATTTGCTTCTCTACGCGGGTGGCATGGGGGGACGGTTTGGGCTTTTTCTCGAGATGCCGGCCATGCCGGGCAAACTTTGGCTGGCGGCACAGGGCCGTCATCTCTCTTGTGGGGAGGGATCCGGGCCAGAGCCCCTTCCGTTGGTTTGGATTTTTGCTTCTGCTAAACTTCTGGCTGGTGGTAGGTTCGGCGAAGGTTATGTAAGGCCGTCTGTGGATTTCTGTGCTGCCAAGCACGGGCACCAGCTCTGAAACGGCTGAAGAAGCAGTTGGAAGGTGGGGCTATGGCTCAGTGGCAGAGTGTGTGTCTTGTAGGCACAAGACCTGAGTTTATTCCTCCTGCTTCAAAAAAATAAAGGCAAGAAGGAGCTTGTCTTCTTTGGCGCAGGGGGCCACATCTGGTGGTACTCAGGCTTACTCCTGGCTCTGTGCTCAGAAATTACTCCTGGTGGGCTTGGGGAACCGTATGGGGGACCAGGGATGGAACCTGGGTTAGCTGCGTGCAAGGCGAGTAACCTCCTGGCAGTTCAAACGCTCCGGCCCTGCAAGAAGCAGTTTGGTCTCAGGGCGCTGCCCCCTCCTCCGCTTCTGAGGCTTCCTCAATTTCATCTCATTCTTGCTTTCACACCTTTGCTAAGGCCTCAGGCCCTATATGTCACCTGAGACCTCTTCTGTGGACTTTAGAAAATTGAAAAGCAAATTCTCTTGGTTTCTGGGCCATGCCCAGCAGAGCTCAGGGTTTACAACCCTCTGCTCAGGGCACTGTGTGGCCCTCAGGAGTAAACCTGGACCGCCCACTGAGCTGTATCGCCACAGGCCCTCCTGGTGTCCATGAACTGTTTTATGTGACAAGGTTCCAGCTTCTCTGTGGGCTGCTGTGGGTGGGGGCTTCTGGGACTCCAAGAGATGCCCCCTCCCTGCCAAATAAACCCTGCATCAGTACTGGGCCTTGTGCCCTGAGAGAGTGGGACTGGGCACCAGTTAGGTGGGCAGCGGGCGCGGTCCCTGCTCATGTGGGCTGGGCGGGCCCTTCTCTGTGGTCTGTGCTGGTGGCTGAGTCCTGTCCACCTGCTGGGGCCCTTCCCTGTCACCAGCTGGGGTGGGGCAGGCGTGGGTGCTGACTCAGCCCTGCCTTGGTGAGAACAGTTACAGGGCAGGCTGGGGCCACCCGTCTGCCCAGCCCAGCCCCCCGAGGCCTCCATCTCCTCCCCTCCCCACGCCCTGTGCTCTGCTCTTCCGCCTCATCCCTCCTTGGACTCCTAGATCATTCCCTTCTGACTGACTTACCGTCCTGTGACTCTCACAAGCCCCTGGCACGTGGCTCCTGTGCCGAGTGCCGGGAAAAGCTGCCAGCACCACGGCAGACACTTGGGCGGCGCACTGGTGCTGGTTCCCACCAGAGCAGGTGTGTCCTGGGTCTCTCCTCGGGATGCAGGCAGAGGGGGCCTCCCTTCCAGGACACCTAAGGGGCCACGACAGCAGCTCTGGGCGGCCTCACCTTTTCTGCCTGCTCAGAAGCAGACAGTATCCTCAGCTCATTTATTCACTCAACAAACAGTGAGAACCTGCCCAGCCTGGGGCTGGCTGATGAGGGCTTTGGGGTATCGGTACTGGGTAGATAAAGGGCAGACACTGCCAGACCCTGTGCCTAGATCATTTCACTCCCACAACGCCTCGCCCTCCTTTCTGCAGATAAACACTGCAGCAGGCAAACGTCTACTCGGCCATGTGGCAGCGGGCAGTGGAGCTGGTGGTGGGAATGGGCAACTGGGCCACTGTGCCACAATGGGAACTACGGGGGTGGGGTGGGGGTGGGGTGGACACGAGAACCATGACCTTCCACTTTGTTGTGTTTTCCTTGGGCAGTGGTGAGGGGGCACACACCTGGCAATGCTCAGGGGTTACTCCTGGCTCTGTACTCAGGAGTCAGTCCTGGCGGTGCTCGGGGACCGTAAGGGATGCCAGGGATTGCACCGGGTTGGCCACATGCAACGCAAGTGCCTGCCCTGCTGGGCCCTGCTGTGTTATCTCTGCAGCTCAATGTCCTCCCGAAACCAGCAAGGTTTGAGACCCCACCTCCTGGCTCTCTGCTCCATCGTATCCCAACAGATTATATGGCCTACTTGCCTCCCCACCCCTAGCTCTAAATATTTTTTCCTGCTCGGCTCCTGCTTGGATTGCCCTGGACACTGCCCCCATAGGTCAGCTCGCCCTGGACACTGCCCCCATAGGGCAATGCGTTATCAACATGAGCGTCACTGGGCCGGAGCACAGCTTTTTGCACGCAGGAGGCCCAGTTGCATCCCGGCACTACACAGTACCTGGAGCACTACCAGGAGTGACCCCTGAGCACCCTGAGTGTTTGAGACTAACCATCAAAAATAAAACGTTTGAACACCTTTAGGTTTCTCAGGCAGCTCGCTCCATTCCTGCCAGCCTCACTGATCCCTGTTTCCTGTCCTTGCTGTTCTCCTGACTTCTTCCCTCCCTGCCGGGAACCCAGGGATCCACCACTTTGGCTTCCTCTCAGCTTTACATCACACCCAGGTGGCCTGAGAGAGAGAGAGAGGAGAGAGAGAGACAGAGGCAGAGAGAGACACAGAGACAGAGAGAGACAGAGACAGAGAGAGACAGAGACAAAGATAGAGACACATACAGCAGAGACAGACTCAGAGACAGACTCAGAGAGACAGAGACAGAGACAGACACAGAAACAGAGACAGAGACAGAGAGACACAGACAGAGACATAGAGCATGTTTGTCCAAGGCACTGGGGTGTGGTCCTGGTTGGATTTTCCTCTTAGAGTTCTTCCAAGTTATTTTCTAAATGAACGAGCTATATTTTCTTAGATTGATTATGCTACTGTCTTAATTGACTGCCTGTGTCAGGTTAAAGTGACATTTTCTTTTTTTTTTTTTTGCTTTTGGGCCACACCCGGCCATGCTCAGGGTTTCTCCTGGCTCTGCACTCAGGAATTACCCGCGGTGCTCAGGGACCATATGGGAGCCGGGAGAACCCGGGCCGGCACAGGCCGGCCGCCGCAAGGCAAACGCCCCACCCGCTGGGCTACCGCCCGGCCCCTAAAGTGACATTTTCAACGCCTCAAGAACTGAAGCACGATATTTGTCGAAGGTGATAATACCAGCCTAGAACTGAGCATTGAATATAGGAAAAAGGATATACATGATGATCTCTGGATGTATGTATTGCAATCCACAATGTAAGAGAAGAAAGAAAGAGAGAGAGAGAAGAGGTAGAGAGCTGCCATAGAGGCGGGCGGGGAGGGGGAGGGAGTGGGGACATTGGTGGTGGGAAGGGCGCTGGTGGAGGGAGGGTGCTGGAACACGTATGACGGAAACCCAAACATGAACATCTTTGTAATTGTATATCACATGGGTGAATAAATATTTTAAAAAATGGCAGCCAATTTTCAAGTATCAAATTTATGATTTCAGCTTCAGTAAAACAAGAAGAAATTAAAGTTCTATCAGGTAAAAAAAAGAACGGAAGCACAATGAGGCCGGAGCGATAGCACAGTGGGTAGGGCGTTGCCTTGTGTGCGGCCGACCCGGGTTTGATCCTCGGCATCCCATATGGTCCCCTGAGCACCAGGAGTAACCCCTGAGCATCACCGGGTGTGGCCCAAAAAAGCAAAAATTAAAATAAAAAAAAGAAAAAGAACTGGAGCACAAACTTCACCTATGGCATCTTGGTTCCATCCCTGACACTATGGTTCCCTGAACACAACTAGGATGAGCCCCCAGAGCTCCAGGCTGTGCCCCACCACCACCCAAACAGAGTGGAGTTCTCGTTGTTTGTGCCAAGGCTTGCTGTAGTATCTCGTGTTTTCAAGGGGTGAATACCTGGGGGCTGGGGAGGTGACAGTGCTCCTGGGGGCTGGCGAGGGGTGATGGGAGGGACTCAGAAGTGACGCTGCAACAGAACCTTGACTGCTGTTCATTGTGTGCTCATCAGGAGCCAGGATTCCTGAGCTCAAACATTCACAGCGCAGAGTGGAGGAACACATTTTTCATAAAATTTGCTTCGTGGCAAATTTTATGAAATCAACTTAAAGAAATGTTTTTCACGGAGTCCGAAAGATAGCACAGGATAGCTTGCCTTGCATGCGGCCAGCCCCAGTTCAGCTCCCTGAGCACTGCCCAGGAGTGACCCCTTATATGGCCACCCCCGCCAAATCACTGTGTGTGTGTGTGTCTCTTAGGGGGGGGTCACACTCAATAATGTTCATTTGTTTATTTTGCTTTTTTGGGTCAAACCGGGCAGTGCTCAGGGTTTACTCCTGACTGCACTCAGGAATCACTCCTGGCAGTGCTCAGGAGACCATATGGGATGCCGGAGTTCGGACCTGGGTTGGATGCTTGCAAGGCTGTAGTGTTGCTTCAGCCCCATACTCAACAGTGTTTAGGGGCCACTTTGGGTAATGCTGGGGGACCGTGCTGGGATGGTAGTCCAGTTCCCCATGTGCTCTAGTTATTGCAGCCACTCTCCAGCCCCCCAAATCACTCTGTCTTGTTTGTTTTGGAGCCACACCTGAATTACTTCTGGCTCTGCACTCAGAGACCAACTCTGTCCTGGTGGACTCAGGTTACCATGTGGAATGCTGGGAATAAAATCCAGGTGGGCTGTGTACAAGGCAAGTCCCTACCCGCTGTCCTATCACTCTGGCCCCTCACATCACACTCTGAAAGCCTTCCCTCACCTCCTTAAAACCCTGGAATCGTCATGTCTGGGACTCAGTATCTGCCATCCCTCTTGCATCAGCCACAGCCCAGGGAGAGAGAAAGCCACATGCTGCAGGCTCCAGAGTGGCCCCGAGATAGGAGATCACAGGCAAGTGCGTGGCCAGCAGGCAGCAGAGGGGCTGTCGGCGCTCCCGACTGAACTGAGTCATAAAGCACCAAAGGAGGCTCCATCCTGGCTTCTCAAGTGAGGCACACCAAGCTGAGGCACAGTCCTGACAGACACGGGCTGGCGGGGTGCCGAGCTGGCCGTAGAGGGTGGGTTGGGGGAGGAAGAGACGGGCATGGGGTAAGGACCCCGGAACCGTCACGAGGGCCTGGGGCAGTTAGTTGTGAGCGAGCCTGGCCGAGGGACAGGGACAGTCATGAGGCCGGGAGGAAGGGGCTGTAGCGTTTATTGGGAGCTGCATCTGGCAGGATCTGTGAGGTGAGTCCCCACCCTGCAGGGCGTCACTGGCTCCTGCAGGGACACGCCCACCACCAAGCGGAGCGCGAGCCTCAGCAGGAGGCGCGGGGTGGGGGCCGGTGGACAGTCATCGAGGGTCAGTGGACCCCAGAACAGCGCCTGGGAGAGAAAGGGGCTTTTTCTGTGGGGCGACAGGGAGGCGCTCTGTGGTGGGGACCAGGCTCCCCTTGGAGAGGCCCGGCCGCCTGTCTGCCACCCCCTCCCCATCCTGCTCCGCCTGGGCTGGCAGAGAAAGGTGGCTGGGCTGCCTCCTGGCGCCGGCATGGCCTTGGGATCCAGCCAGCTCTGCCTGGCTGGGCAGAGCCCCTACCTGCCTCTCTCCCTTTCCCACCCCCAGCCCTGCCAGCTTTGCACCCCTCTTGTATCTAGGTGTGGGGGGCAGCCCCCAAATCAAGCTCATAGCCATGTTCTTCCGCCTGTTAAATTCACTGCTGATAGTACAGAAGGGGAGGGGCTTGCCTTGCACATGGCTCACCCTGAGTTCGATCCCCAGATTCCCATGTGGTCCCCTGAGTCCCACCAGGAGTGATCAAGTGATCCCTGAGCTTAGAGCCAGAAGTCAGCTCTGAGCACCACTGTGAGTGGCCCTCCCTGACCCCCAAAATAACAGAAAACAAATTTGAAGCTGGATTCAAAGCACCTTGGGGGCGGGTACTGAGTTCCAGCCCACCCCATACTCCCCTAAATTCAGGACCATTGATCTTGGTGCCTCCTACCATGTGACCACAGGGGGCTGACTCCAGGATGACTCCCATCTGCTTCCGGGATGAGGACCCCGGGCCGTGGATGCACTCGGGTCTTTGTGCCCAGACTCCTTAAAGCACGTGCCTGGCCAGCGCAAGGCCTTGAGTCCCAACCCTGCACACACACACACACACACACACACACACACACACACACACACACACACACCGCATGCACTGAGCAGATCCCAGCAACACTCCCCTCCTCCCTGTTAAGGCTCCAGGGGAGAAAGGACTGGAGATGACCCAAGGTTCAGAAAACGCCCTCAGCCAGTGTGAGGGCTTGCACTTAATCCCCAGAGCTGACTTTGTGTCCACCAGGGCAATCTATGATCCTGGTAAGGAGACTCCCTCTTTACAGAAGAGGGAGTCAGTGCTTGGTGTGCATCGTGGCATGTGGCACTGCTCCTGCTGTAAATGTCCAACAGCCCCTTGGGGACGGCAGCACTTGAGGCACTTGTCTGTTGTGGCTGACCTGAATTCCGTCCCCAGCCACCACATACCCTGAGCACCACCAGGCGTGATCCTGAGTCCAGAGCCAGGGAAGCCAGGAGTAAGGCCTGAGCACTGCTGCGCTCGCACACACACACACACACACACACACACACACACACACACGCCACGCACACGCACACACGCATGCATGCATTTAGGCACACAGGCATGCCCTCACACATACATGCACGTGCACACACATGCACATGCACATGCATGTATGCACACATGTGCGCACACACACAAACTTGCACATGGTCATACAAAACAGCCCTTTGGAGCTCATCCACATCCACCACTCTGGCAGAAGTGCTGACTTTGGGACTAGCGGTCACCAGGGGGGACAGGTGGGGGACACCCTCCCAGCTATTGCCAGAGGCGGATTCAGAGCAGTGAGGACACTCCGCTGGGAGCAGCCCTCGAGCTAATCCCCCGCAGGATGAAGCCTGGGGTGCAAGGGAAGGGCAGTGGAGAAGCAGATTCTGCTCCTTGTCCAACTTGGTAGCAACCCAGTGCCCGTGTGCAGAAGGAAGGACAAGTTGCTATGTGGCACATTCAGGCCACAGAACCGACTCAGTGGCAAGGACAAGGCAGGGCCTACACGTGCCCTGCGTGACTGTCACGGAGAGGCGCAGCCCGCAGGAGGTCTGAGGAGGCGTGAATGGGCCACGTTGGGGGCAACCCACGAGGCCACAGAAGCTGGGGGTGGGAGAGACCCTTCGGGGCAGGGTGATGGGCCAGGCAGGGCAGGAAGTTCTGATGGATGAAAGTGGGGGTTAGGAGTGTGTGTACATGCACTGCGGGGTCACCAGGCTGAAAGGGAGTGCGCTCTGCACAGGCTGCTCTGCACTGAGCGAGTTGGTGGCGGGAGCTCATAAAAGAGCGTCTGAGCTTCTAATTAGCTCCTGAAAACCCCACCGCAGCCTTTTCAGCAACACTGAGGGGAGGCCCACATGGCCTCGGGTTCCCTCGGGTCCCAGAGGATCTTGTTTCCCAGCAAGGCCCAAGGCAGAAGCTTTTCCCAGCTACCGGCTCAGGGAGCCACTTCTAGGGGGACCGCACCCCAGACTGGGAAGATGGTGCTGCCCCCTTCGCCCAAAAGTCCCTCATTCCCCGCTACAGCCAGGCCTGGCGCTGCCTCTGGCTCCCAATGTGCTGCCCAGCTGGTGTTTGCAGCACTGCAGGCTCCGCCCCTCCAGGAAAATATTTGTTCAGAGACTTGGCACCCGCAGAAGAGGAAATAAAAGCCACCTTGCGGCTGAGCGGGCGGCGCTGTTGCGGGTTGCTTTGTCTGTCTGTAGCCAGATTGCCTCAGCAGGCCCCGGGGCTGGCCGTCTGGGCCCAGGAATCCCACCCCCAAACAGGCCTGCTTGGGGTTGAGCCCAGAGTGCCAGCTGTGGGTTCACTCAGCTCAGGCATTCAGGGAGCCGAGCCTGCTCTGGGCCAGGCGCTGGGCTCCAGGAGTCGTGAGTGAACCAGGACTCCCTCATGCCCAAGGCGGCTGGGCCAGTTGGTGGCTGAGCAGTGGAAAGGCCCCAGGTGCTGGGCGGCCAGGCAGGGCCAGGGCACCATTGTATGGGAGGGAAGGGAGGCAAGTGGGGCCTGTGGTTTCACTGAAGTGGAGGGACGATGGGGGGCCAAGGGGACAGAGTAACTCCAGGGAGATGGGACAGAGGTGAAAACTCAAGGAGGTGATTAGGACCCAGGAGGAGAGAGGCTGAGGGGAAGCAGCAGCTGGTGCCTCTCGGAATTTGACTTTATTTCCAGATTGGTGAAAGTTTCTGTTTGTTTGGCATTCTTTAAACTCAATGATTTGGCTTCCTTTTGCTGGAGTCACATATAGCAAAGAAAACAAAGTTGGTCTCACGATCCAGCTACCAACCAGGTATGACCTGATGATGTTCTCATTTAAAAGTTTCCTAAATGGGGCCGGAGCGATAGCCCAGCCGGGTAGGGCATTTGCCTTGCACGCGGCAGGCCCATGCCGGCCAGGTTCGATCCCCGGCATCCCATATGGTCCCCTGAGCACTGCCAGGAGTAATTCCTGAGTGCAGTGCCAGGAGAAACCCCTGAGCATCGCCGGGTGTGACCCAAAAAGCAAAAAAAAAAATAAAATAAAACAAAATAAAAAAAAAGAAAAGTTTCCTAAATGGGGCCGGAGCGATAGCACAGCAAGTAGGGCATTTGCCTTGCATGCAGCCGACTCCAGTTTGATCCCGGCACCCATATGGTCCCCCGATCACCACCAGGAGTAATTACTGAGCAAAGAACCAGGAGTAACCCTGAGCATTGCTGGGTGTGACCCAAAAAAGCTAAATAAATAAATAGATGAATAAGTAAGTAAGTAAGTAAGTAAATAAATAAATAAATAAAAAGTGTCCTAAATTTGTATTTATGTTGTAATTGAATCACTGTGAGATATACAGTTACAAAGTTATTCATGGTTGTATTTTACTCATATAATGTTCCAACACCTGTTCCTTCACACTGTACATTTCCCACCACTACTGTCCCCAGTTTCCTTCCTGCCACCCCCGCCAGCCTGCCTCTATGGGAGACACTTCTCTCTCTCTCTCTCTCTCTCTCTCTCTCTCTCTCTCTCTCTCTCTCTCTCTCTCCCTCCCTCCTTTAGACATCCTGGCTTGCAATCTGTTGCAGAAAGGGTATGCTGATTTTTTTGAGGGGGTCACACCCAGCGGCACTCTGGTGTAACTCCTGGTTCTTTGCTCAGGAATTAACTCCTGGCTGTGTTCGGGGACCATATGGGATGCCGGGATCAAACCCGGTCAGCCGCATGCAAGGCAAATGCCCTACCCACTGTGCTATCGCTCCGGCCCCAATGCTGATTTTTTTTTTTTTTTTTTGCTTTTTTGGGTCACAGCAGGCGATGCTCAGGGTTTCTCCTGGCTCTGCACTCAGGAATTACTCCTGGTGGTGCCCAGGGGATCATATGGGATGCCGGTAATTAAACCCGGGCCGGCATGGTGTGCAAGGCAAACGCCCAACCCGCTGGACTATCTCTCGGCCCCCTCCCCATGCTGATGTTTTTTAATGACCTCACACAACAGGTCACAAGTCTGAGCAGGACTGAGCCAAGTGTTGCCTTCTCCCTATGGGCCTCTGTCCCCAAGGAAGAGTTTGGCCAGCAGCTTTGGGGTGCACGCCCAATCTCCATGAACATGCATGTGAAGCTGATCTCTGCTTTGAAGAGCTCCACCCAGGGGGTGGCTCTCTCTGCACAGGGCCTCTCTGCCTGAAGCCTCCTGAGTCTATCCAGACTCAGTGAGCTCTGTCCAGCACCCAGGGGTACCTCTGGCAGGGGCTCTGGGTGAAAGAGAGGTACCTCTATTCACAATAGCCAGAATCTGGAAACAACCTTAGTGCCTGAAAATAGACAACATGGTAAAGAAACCATGGTACATCTACACAATGGAATACTATGCAGCCACCAAGAAGAATGAAGTCGTGAAACTTGCTTATAAATGGATGGACTTGGAGAGTGTCATGCTGAGTGAAATGAGTCAGAAGGAGAGGGACAGACATAGAATGACTGCACTCATTTGTAAGAGATAAAAAACAGTATGTGGAGACCAGAGCAATAGCACAACGTGGAGGGTGTTTGCCTTGCAAGGGCTGACCTGAGTTCAATCCCTGGCATCCCATAGTCCCCTGAGCACAACCAGGAGTAATTCCTCAGTGCAGAGCCAGGAGTATTCCCTGAGCATAGCTGGGTGTGACCCAAAAAGCAAAAATAAAATATAATAAAATATTACTTTAAAAAACACAGCATGATGCAATTACCCAAAGACAACAGGAATGAGGGCCAGGAAGACTGGCCCATGGTTGGAAGCTTGTCACAAGTGGGGGAGGCAGGGAGAGGACAGTTCGGGAGAGATGAGACCGCTATGACAATGACGGTTGGAAATGTTCACTCTGGACAAGAACTGAGTGTGAAAGCAGGTAAAGGGACAGACATGATAATCTTTCAGTACCTGTATAGCAAACCAAATTGCCTAAAAAGGAAAGAGCTAGAGAGAGAGAGAGAGAGAGAGACAGAGAGAGATACAGAGAGAGAGAGACAAAGAGAAAGAGAGAAAGTGCCTGCATAGAGGCAGACTGGAGGGTGGGGGGTGGAAAGAGGGAAACAGGACATTGGTGGTGGGAAATGTACACTGGCAAAGGGTAGGTTTCCACAACATGGAAACATTGTGTGACTGAAATCCAATCACACAGTTACACACCTGTGTATCTCATGGTGATTTTTGTTTTGTTTTGCTTTTTTGGGTCATACCTCTCGATGCTCAGGGGTTATTCCTAGCTCTGCGCTCAGGAATTACTCCTGGCAATGCTCGAGGGACCATATGGTATGCTGGGGATTGAATCACGGTCAGCCTCCTGCAAGGCAAATGCCTTACCCACTGGTCTATTGCTCTCATGGTGATTTATTTAAAAAGGGGGGGTGGTGCCTCATCACCACCAGTGTAGAGGCTCACCAATTTTTTTTGAAGGGGCCACACCCAGAAATTCTCAGGGTTTACTCCTGGCTCTGTGCTCAGGGATCACTCCTGACAGGGCTCAGCTGACCAGGTGGCGTGCCAGGTACTGGACCAGAGTTGGCCGTGTCACGACAAGCGCCCTCCCGCAGTACAATCCTCCAGCCCAAGTCTCACCAATATGCTTCTCACCAGCCCCAGTGCCACCCGCCTCCTGGCACCACACAACCCTGCAGTGTTGTTTGTGTCCCCCGTTGTGGGGAATGGAGTTAACATCACACGGTGGTCCTGGTTTTCTTCATTTTCCACCACTGCGGTCAGGAGTCTTTCTTTTCTTTCTTTTTCTCTTTTTGCCATTTGTCTTTTTGATTTTTTTTATTTTTTTTTTTTTTTTTTTTTTTTGGTGGGGGTCACACCCGGCGATGCTCAGGGGTTTCTCCTGGCTCTGCACTCAGGAATTACTCCTGGCGTTGCTCAGGGGACCATATGGGATGCCGGGGATCGAACCCGGGCCGGCACAGGCCAGCGGCGATGCAAGGCAAACGCCCTACCCGCTGGGCTATGGCTCCGGCCCCTGATTTTTTAATTTTAGGAGAGGAAGTGCTTTATGGTATTTGGGTCCCATTTTTCTCACGTTGCTCTCTGGCTTGCTGTGGGCCCTGTGGGTGATGATGGTTTGGTGGGATTTGGGTCACACTCCCTGCTCTGTGCCTAGAAGTCACTCCCAGCTGTGTTCAGGACCTGAGGGCTGTTCCCACGGGTCACTGCGAGAGATGCAGACACACTGGGGAACAGAACTGGGCAGACATCAGGAAAGTAGAGTATAGGGCCAGGATGTGGGGAGGGGCTAGAGTCTAGTACAACAGGTAAGGTGTTTGCCTTGCAAGCCCCGGAACTAGGTTCTATCCCTGGCATCCATAAGCCCCAAGCATTGCGAGGAGTAATTCCTGAGCACAGAGTCAGAAGTAACCCCTGAGTATCGCTAGGTGTGGTGATCCTGGAAAAACAAAGGAAGTGGTTGATTGGCGGGTGTATACATTTGTGTGTGCACATGTGTGTGAATGTGTGTGTGTATGTGTGTATGTGCAAGTGTGTGTATGTGTGCACCAGTGATTCTCAGTCAACCCTGCTGGAGGTTCCCTACAAGCCAAGGTTGTGGTCTGCCTGACTCTTGTGGTTCTGAGGACCTCCAGGCTTGCATCCCATGATGTGGGACACCAGGAGGGGGACAGAGTTCAAACCTGGGCCACGTGCATGCTAGACAACTGCCCTAACCACTGCACCATCTTCTGCTCCGCGTCCCCCCACTCCGTGGGTCAGTGCTGGGACCTGGGAGTGGGGAGACATTTCTGGGGTCACCTGGCCAGATTCTCAGGCCCAGAGGTGTCGAGCTGCTTGGATTTTGCAGTTCAAGGGGTCACCAGAGCCTCACAGAGCCATGGGCACGCGGGCATGTGCTCCGGCCTTTGAGCCATCTCCCCAGCCCCGCTAGCTGCTGATTCTTTTTGCATAGTTGTCCAGGGTGTTTCTGGGTCAGTGGAAAAAACCACTATAAAACCTGCCAACCGCTGTCCCCAAAAGCATGACACAGGATGCCCATTGACAAAAGAAATAAGCAGGGCTGCTGCCCATCAGGCACCTGCCTGGTAACCTACCCTCTCCCCATGCCTACAACAGTGTGCATGACAAGAGGGGCGGGCTGACAAGGAGGCAGGGAAGTGTCTGCGATGCTTCCCAGGTTTCCCTTCAGCTATTATGGCTCCACAAACCATGGAAACATCTCAGAAATGCCAGCACTTGGGCACGCAGGCACACAGTCCCGGCTGGATCGAGTTCGCCCAGTGGGAAGGACGGGATCACTGATCCTCAGCCTGCTGTCAGAGGTGTGGCTGATGGCTCAGCAGAGGGGCTGGGTTTCGGGGTCCCACTCCCTGTGTGGAGCGGGTTGGGGGGTCCCAGGAGGAACCTGTGTGATCCACCTCTACCTCTCCAGCATGCGTGGGCAGGAAAGGGACCAAATTATCCTGATTTTTTGTTTGGTTTTAGGGTCACAACTGGCAGTGTTCAGAGCTTACCCTGACTCTGTGCTCAGGGATTACTCCTGGTGGGGCTCAGGGAACTGTATGTGATGCCGGGAATCAAACCCAGGCCATCTGTGTGCAAAAGCAATTGCCCTACCCACTATATGATCGCTCTGGTATTTTTTTTTAACTTTTAAAGTTGTCACTTGTCACTTGTCTTCCCATTGTTCATTGATTGGCTTGAGTGGGTGCCAGCAACATCTCCATTTGTTGGGAATGAGTTCATTATTGTTACTGGTTTTGGCCAGATCTGTTTTTTTTTTTTTTTGTGGGGGAGTGGTTGGGTCACACCTGAAGGACTCAGGGATTACTCCTGGATCTATGCTCAGGGATTTCTCCTGGCAGGCTCAGGGAACCTTATGGGGTGCCAGGGATTAAACCTGGGTCAGTCACAAGTGAAAGATCCTACCCACTATACGATCTCTCCAACCCATAAAACTAAAAGAGTCCCTCTTGGTTTCTACCCGAGCCCAGGCAGGCCGGGCTGGACCATGGCAGCCATTCCATCAGTGTCCAGGCTATGTGGTCCAGCTCCTTCCCTGCCTCAGCCTTGGCCAGCAGTGATGGGCCTCGGACTGACCTAGCTCTTGTGGCAGCGAGCAGCACAGCCAGGAGAACCCACTGTCATGTTGAGGTTGAGCACAGTGGTCCCAAAGCCCACATCACGGAGCTGGGAGTGGTGGGGACCCCTCCCCACTACCTCCCCACCCCAGGTCTGCTTGTTCACTCTGGTATCCACACAGCAAGGACACATCCTAACGGGATTCAGCACTGACCTCTGTCCAATGCCCTATGACCCAACTCACAGTGCTCTCAAACGGAAATCTTGAAATGTGTTTCCAAGGTCAAGATGTCTTGCTCGAGAGTCACCGACTCTGACGTCCCTGGTCATGGCCTTTACTCCTCTGGCTGAGGAGGGGGACAGGGCCCCAGGGCAGGCCCCGACACCTGTCCTTCATCCTTGGGAGGTGTGGTGACTGTAAGACTGGGGTCACCAGCTGACGTCACGTCTCAGGTATGTGGCTCCTGGAAGGCACAGGAGAGAAGTGGGACAGAATGTCCATCCAGACTTAGGCCCAGTGCCTGCTCTGCTCTCCCTGGCTTTCCCAATGCTTCTGGACACTGTTTCTTGCAACCCTTGGGCCCTGCTCTCCTCTACTAAAAGTGCAATGTGTTTTTCCCAAGAGCCAGGAACAGCCCTCATCCAGCAGGAGACTGGGCCCAGACCCCAGAACCTGAACACAGGACTAATGCAGGCCCTGCAAGGGTCAGCTAATCAGGCTAGAAGCCCCCGCCCCATGCCCTCCAGCTTGTTTCCTTTAGGACAGCAGCTTTATCTGCATCAACCTTCAGGCCCAGATAAAACTCAGAACAAGAGTTTTTAAAATTCTGTTTCATCACCTCTAACAAAGCAACTGGAAGCAAAGATAAACATATGGGACTACATGAAACTAAAAAGGTTCTGTACCTCAAAAGAAACGGTGACTTGGGGCGGAGCGATAGCCCAGCGGGTAGGGCATTTGCCTTGCACGCAGCTGGCCTGTGCTGGCCTGGGTTTGATCCCTGGCATCCCATATGGTCCCCTGAGCACCGCCAGGGAGTAATTCCTGAGTGCAGAGCCAGGAGTACCCTTGAGCAGCCGGGGTGACCCAAAAGAAATAAAATATAAAAAAATAATAATAAAGAAAAAAAGAAACAGTGACCAAGATATGAAGACAGTCCACAAAATGGGAAAGAATATTCACCCAATGCCCATCCGATAAGGGGTAATATCCAGGATATATCAGGCTGTGGTAGAACTTTACAAGAAAAATATAAAACACCCAACCCCATAAAAAAAATGGAGAGAAGAAATGAACAGAAACTTCGACAAGGAAGAAATTCGAATGGTCAAATGGCATATGAAAAAATGGTCATCATCACTAATCATCAGAGAGATGCAAATCAAAGCAACAATGAGATATCTCACACCACAGAGACTGGCACATATCCAAAAGAGCAAGGACAAAAAATGTGTGTGGATGCAGGGAGAAAGCAACTCTCATCCATTGTTGGTGGGAATGTTGGCTGGTACAGCCTTTATGGACAATATGGACATTCCTCCAAAGACTAGAAATTGAGCTCCCGTTCGACCCAGCCATACCACTCCTGGGAATATATCCTGAGAAGCCAAAAACACACAGCAGAAACACCATCTGCACTTTTGTTTTATTTTATTTTCATAGCAGCACTATTGACAATAGCCAGAATCTGGAAACAACCAGAGTGCCTGAGAACTGATGACTGGATAAAGGAAACTTTGGTACATCTACACAATGGAATACTATGTATGCAGCTGTTAGGAAAAATGAAGTTATGAAATTTGTCTATTAATGGATGGACGTGGAAGAGGATCATGTTGAGTGAAATTAGCCAGAAGGTAAAAGACAGATATAGAATGACTGTACTTATTTGCATGATATATATATATATATATATATATGTGTGTGTGTGTCTGTGTGTGTGTGTATACATATATATATTATGATACCAATATCTAAGGTCAGGCAAAACATGGATCAAGAGGTCTTGTCAACAGGTGGAATCTACTACAAATGTGTGGGAGTCAGAGGTTAGGTAAGACAGAGAAGAGAACAGTGTGCTAATGATTGTCGAAAATGATAATACCAGCCTAGAACTGAGCATTGAATATAGGCAAAAAGATACACATGATAACCTCTAAATGTATGTATTGTGATCCACAATGTGTAAGAAAAGGAGAGAGAGAGAGAGAGAGAGAGAGAGAGAGAGAGAGAGAGAGAGAGAGAGAGAGAGAGAGAGAGAGAGAGAGGAGATAAAGAAGCTGCCCAGATAGAGGCAGGCTAGGGGAGGGTGGAGGGAATCGGGGACATTGGTGGTGGGAAATGGGCACTGGTGGAGGGATGGGTGCTAGAACACTGTATGACTGAAACCCAAACTTGAACATCTTTGTAATTGTATATCTCATGGTGGTATAATAAAATATTTTTAAAAATTCTGTTTCATGGCTTGTGGCAGGATTGGGGGTCCTGGCTCATCAGCTCTGTGTTGGCCTTGGCCTTGAAGGTACTGGAGTGCTCCTGCCCTTCCCTGGAAGGACAGAAGGGAGCTTGGATGTACGGCCACCTTCCTTGCTGTGTGACCACAGGTTCCTCAAGGCCCTCGGCTTTCCTGTCTGTGAAATGACAGCTTTCCCGTCTGACAGCGCTTAGCTGGGGGAATTGTGCGGAGATTCAGTAAAGAATGTGAGTAAGTGAAAGAGATCAACAAGTAGCAGGAGATTTTCTTTCCGGAAGTAGCGGGGGTCAGCCCAGCACCCACCCAAACAGCACCCTGGCAGCCGATTGCTCCAGTATGCCACAATCGCCACCATGCCCCAGGCCAGGCTCCACTGCTTTGGGACCGAGTCTCATGCAGAAATTATCTGCTGAAAAATTCAGGTATGAGGTTTTGCGACTAGAATCTTCAGGCTTTCAAGGATCAGGAGGGGCTTCCCCCAGCCCCCACCATCTCCCTGGACTGGAAGCCCCGGTGGTCACGCACATACCCCAAAGCTGCCTCCCAGTCAAAAAATTTAACTCTAACTCTACCACCTCCGGACAGGATGTGGGCGGGCAGGTGCCCCGGGCGACCCTGAGGTGTTCCTAGGCCTGGGACGTGATGGCTACACAGTAGTGGCTGAGTGTGGTGACAATGTCAACAGTCACCCCCTGCCTGCCGGAAACCATGTCACAAGGACACAAACAATGGGTGGTACTGTGAGGGCAGCTCCCTGGGCGCCTGCTCTGTAGCTCTCCTGCAACAGACGCTGGTCTACAGCCAGGCAGCAGCTGAGGGCGTGACATTGGTCTCTGGAGCTGGGCCACGTCCCTCCGAGTCTCTCACTCTTAGCACGAGCGCTGAGGCTTCTTCTAGGTCAGGGGCTGGAACCAAGGGCCCAGGACACAGCCGCAGCCTGGGCAGTGTCCACAGTTCTGGGTCTGTTACAGGAGACGGCTGTCACTGTACACAGTACTCCTGGGTTTCAGGTGCTTGCAGGGGTCATGGCAACTGGTCTTCAGGGCGATGTAGCAGGAAACGGAGCGAGGCCGACTCACGCAAACAAGAGTTTCACTCCCTACACATGTGGACTTCCAAATAAGGACCCTAAACATTTCTGACAGGAAGCGATAATCAGCACTCATTCATTCATTCACTCATTCATTCGCTCACTCTCAACCACATACTCTATATAGATCAGAGTAGCCCGGGCCAGGACCTAGCCCCAGCACTAGGGGTGAGGTGCACTCATACCCCATACTCACACTGGGGCAATGGAGACGCACCAACAACCCCACTGCAATCTCTGAGAGTGTAGGGGACAAACTAGGCAACAGACAGAAACCCCGCACAGACTTGGTGAGATGTGTAAACACCCCCGCAGTAAGTAGGGCTTTATTCTGCCCAGTGTGGTAAGGAAATCTGCAGTTTCGGGGCCGGTGCTTGTGAGCCGGGTCTGTGATGACGCACTCCTAATCCTGGGGTTTACAGGCAGGGAGCAGCTGGGTGGGGGGCCCACCGTTCCCTGCTCTCAGCAAGTGCTAGGTACCCTGGGGCCTCCTGTCTCTTCGGAGGGTGGGAATGTAGCAAGAAAGAGGTGGGGGAAGCAGCGGGCCCTGATGGCTGTCCTACGCCAAGCCTACGAGGACCAAAGGGAGGTCCTTTGTGGGTGTACTGGCCCGCTCCCGGGGGCTCCTGCAGCGTCTACGGAGCAGGCCTGACCTAAGTTGTGGTGGGAATATTTACACCACGGGGATTGAGAGTGACAAATCAAAGCCGACTGTTGAGGGAAGAATAAAGGATGGCCTTTGGGGATGTTTAAGGAGAAGCGTGGGAGGATGAGACTTGCTTCAGATTAGGGTGCTCCATGCTCCCTGCGTAAGGCAGCTGGAAAGCATCAGGCCTGGAGCCCAGAGCAACGCCTGGGATCCCCCCCCTGGTCAGGGGAAGGGCAGAAGGGCTGACCCAGGAGGGGCCAGGCGGTGGATAAGGGCAGGCCCCGTGCAGCGTCCCGACTCCCAGCTCGGGATTAGAGCTCCTCCACCCAGCCTGGGAACGGGCAGTAAAACCCCTAATGGGAAACACCTGGCTGGCCTCGCACCAGCCGTGAGCGGCAGGAGGGGCCACCTGCTCTGCATCCTCGGTGCTCCTGGGCTCGTTTCTCGTGTGCTTCTTCCTTCACATGCTCTTCCTTTGCCTGCTTATGCGGTGACTCTTGCAAGAGCTGCTGCCGTAAAGCAGAGGCCTGTGGTCCTGACCGTTGGTGCTCACAAACAGGCCCTGTGTCCGAGCTGTATGTGGAGCACTCTGTGACTCTAGAAGCTTCCAGGCATCAGGACAGGTTGAGAGTGTGAGCGGGTGCAGCCCAGTCTGCCCCCACCAGCCCCATTCAGACCCACAGATGGGGGTCCCCTTCCCTCGCTGCCTCCACCTCCTTAACACGGGGTTCTTTGGGGTATCTGCCATTTGAATGGTTCAATGGCCCCTGTTCCCCAAAGTCCTTCTCTCCTTGCTGTCTCCCTTCTCTCCTTGCTATCTCGGGAGCCTGCCGGAAGGGCGGGTCCAGTCCTGGGTGGCAGGCACAGAGTCCCTTAGCTAAGGGCCCCTGGGATGACAGTTGCGATGTCAGACCCCTCCTCCCTCCAGTGAGACTGATGACTTCCTGAAAAGGGCTTAGGATGAGGCTGGGGTGGTGACATGGAACATTTGATGTGACCTGAGAACTTCCGGTTCCAGTGACCCTGAGGGTCTGGCTCATGATCTCAGGCAGTGTCCTCTCAGAGAGAGTCCCAGTGAGGCCGGGAGGGGTTCACTGGCAGAGAATTGCCCTGCTCTGTGCCCACCCGACAGCACCATCCAGGCTGCTTGGTGACCTCGAGGGCTCCAGACAGTCAGTGGGGAGTCCCAACAGACGGTGCATCTTGAGTCCCCAAGTTCCCTTGAGTAGGGTCCTGAAAAGGCACGTGGGACGCTTGGGACGCTGGCGCTACCTCCCGTATCCAAAGGAAATGCACCATGAGTGGTGGCTGGAGGGTCTGTCTCAGGCCCTCGTCCCTCCCCTCCCCACGTGGAGCTTGAATGTGTCTTATCAGTGCTCTAACCCCTCTCTCATCCGGGCTTGGCCCTGCCTGTGGATTTCTGAGCAGATGCTGCTTCCCGCTGTTCTGCAATACCCTCACTGTAATCTGAGCCCAGGGGTAGCTCTGGGGTGTGAGGGGGGGGAGGGGAGGCACACCAGTACCAACAGGAAGTCCTGAGCTGGAAAGTCCATCATGGGGAGACAGATTCTGAGAGCAGGGGCTCGCCCCTCGCACAGCCAGTGTTCCGCACACACCAGCCTGGTTTGGTGCTGGTTTGGGCAGCCGTGGTTGGCTTGCTGGCAGAGTTGGCGGGGTTGGTTGGCAAACAGCCTCAGTGAGTCAGGCCAGTGCTCCCTCCCCTAGGGCTGAAGACACCCCCCCCCACCCAAATGGTTCCTGTTAGCTGTGTGGTCACCTCAACTCACCACCTGACCAGTCAGTGGCCAGGCTTTTGACATCTGCCTGTTAGGCTGCTCCAGCAGCCTCGTGGCTGGATGAGGCCTGGACTAGCCACTAAGGATCTGGATGGATGCTATGGGGTGAGGGCTGGTGAGACCTGGTGCACGAACTGGAGAAAAGCCTTATGAAAGGGCCCCGCCAGTGTAGGGAAGTGAGATAAGACCCTGTCCTGAGGATAGCAGGCAGTGCCGCTGGGGAGAGGGGTGGTGGCCGTGCTCAGAGGGACGCGAGGACACGCAGTCGGAGTGCTTTGATGTCTGAGGAGAAGCAAACTGTGATTCAATGGAGAAATATTCTAGCAAGTGTTTGCTTTTCGGAAGATGCCACAGAAGGCGGGGCTTAGGGAGGAATGCTGGTCAGGAGGTGATACCCCCTGCCCCCTCCAGCCTCCAGAACTTGTGCTCTAGCCCCGGGCAATGCCTGGGTCCGACCGCTCCTGCCATGCAGGGGTGGGTGTTAAGTACATGCAGGGTGGGTGTTAAGGGTACATTTTTTTTTTTTGCTTTTTTGGGTCACACCCGGCAATGCTCAGGAGCTACTCCTGGCTCTGCACTCAGGAATTACTCCTGTCGGTGCTTGGGGGACCATATGGGATGCTGGGAATCGAACCCCGGCCGGCATGGACCACTGCATGTAAGGCAAACGCCCTACCCGCTGGGCTATCGCCGGCCCAGTTAAGGGCACATTTAAACCATGGATCCCCAGACTGGCTGAGGGGTGCGAGTCGCTGCTCGGTTACATAACCTCATCGTCAGTGTCATTGGCTGCCCAGGCTCTGCCCCTGCCCCCTGGGGAATGATGTTCCCCAGACCTCTTGGGGTCACCCAGTCCACCACCCCAAGGTCCTGTTGCACCTTCCCGAGGGTGTTAGGGAAGAAGCAGCTGGAAGCATTTACTGAGAGTGCCCTGGAGGCCGCCAGGCTGCATCCACTCCGCTGGCTCACTCGGGAGAACTGGGCAGGTCACAGGCAAAGGTTCAGTAGAAAGTCGGGGCTGGAGGGAGGCTGAGGGGCTACTGTGCTATATGTGTTACTGTATGTCCTGTCGTTTCCGGCCCAGATCCCTGCCTCTCCCCTGTGAGCCTGGGAGAAACCCTCTCCCCGCCCCCATGAGTCTTGCTCGGCCTGCTGAGCCTCTGGCACTGTCTTAGGTCAGCTCTTCTGCCCCCACACATCCCCACTGTCTCCTTCACGCTTCATCTAGGTCAAGGCTGGGGTCTTCTCGCTGCTTCTGCTCCCAGCCTCGCTTGGCTGTGTCAGCCAGACGGCTCCACTCGCCCCAGGCTCCACTCTGCCAGGCTACAGTCACAGCATGCTGCATCATGCCAGCTTACACTTGTGCCAGGCTATAGGGGTGCCAGGCTACACTCATGCCACACTACACTGGTGCTGGGCTCAGCCGAGATGTCTGTGTGGACGCAGGCGAGGGGTGGGTCTGCTGGAGGAACGAGCTCAGGGGACCCGAGGCTTTCTGGAAGGGACGATGCAGGGGGCTGTGGGGAACCATCCCCCTGTGACTCCCTGGGGGGCAGAGTCCAGGTGAGAAGGGGGTGGGCGGGTGCAGGGAAGATGCTGACCATTTTGCCTCAGACCTCCAGGGAGGCTCCCCAAACCTGCCCCTCACTGGCTCCTCTGACGTCTTGAGAAGAGACAAAGCAGCCCAGAAGTAGAAACACCCCAGTCCCCCCCCCCGGTGTTGGAGAGGGCAGCCCCTCAGGATGTAGGAACACCCCATCCCGGTGTTGGAGAGGGCAGCCCCCACAGGATGTAGTAACACCCCATCCCGGTGTTGGAGAGGGCAGCCCCCTCAGGATGTAGTACACCCCCCATCCCCCGTGTTGGAGAGGGCAGCCCCCTCAGGATGTAGTAATCCCCCTCCCCATCCTGAGTGCTGGAGCCCCTCAGGATCTCTGTTGGCGCCTCTTTTTCTTTTTTCTCTTTTTGCTTTTTTTTTGGGGTCACACCCGGCAATGCTCAGGGTTTACTCCTGGCTCTGCACTCAGGAATTACTCCTGGCGGTGCTCGGGGGGACCCATATGGGACACCAGGGATCGAGACCCAGGCTGGCCCAGGCCGGCGTGCAAGGCAAGCGCCCTACCGCTGGGCTCATCGCTCCGGCCCCCAGCGCCTCTTTTCTTAGCTGAAGCAATTGAAAGGTAGAAATGTCAGTGCCAGACTCTCCCAGCCATGGCCTGGGGCTGCCTGTTCTCTAACAACAGCTCCGCTCAACAGTGCCCTGGAGGCCCCTGCAATTGGCCCCAGGGCCCTCTATTTTGAGTTCCCCCTGCTCCTCATTCCTGGGGTTCCTGAGTTCTGGTCAATGTGCAGAACAAGTTCCCAGAAGCCTCCAGCAATCACCCCATGCCTTCTCCCCTTTTTCTCCATTGTTTTGGGACCACATCTGGCGATACTCAGGGGTGACTCTTGGCTCTGCACTCAGGAATTTCTCCTGGCGGAGCAAGGGGGACCATACGGGATGCTGGGCATGGAACCCCAGTGGGTCATTGAGCAAGTGCCCTACTTGCTGTGCTATGGATCCAGCCTCCTAGGCACCCCCTTTTCTGAGGCTTTAGGGCAGGTGGTTAATGCTCCAGTTACTACCCCCTCCTATACCTGCTTTTGCATGGGTGTTGAGCTAGAAATACTCCGTACATCTTAGTGATGAAAGACACTGGACACCCTCTTTGGTGACATTTGAGATGTTATCCTTTTCGTCTAGGTGGCCAGAGATCCATGGAGCTCGGGCCTCATCTATGCCAAGCGTGTACTTCACAATCCCAGCCCTCGTGGTGACATTTCAATATCTATAAAGTTTTATTGACATTCATGAGCATTTGTTCACATGCTGCCCTAATCAAAATGTGTTTGGCCCACGAAGCATCAACTCTTCATCATTAGCCACACTCCAAGAAGAGTTTGTCACCTCTGGCTTTAGGAGCTTGCTCTTTGGCAGTACTCTTGGTCTTCGTCATTTTTGGAACACTCATGTTTGTGAATAAAGCTCTGCTCATTGGGGAGAATCCAGCTACGCAGGGCAAGGGGTGTGGCAGGGTGTGGCGTACAGGCGCCCCTCAACAGTCTCTTCCCTAGAGGAGTTGCCCCAGAGGCACTTCTCTGATCCCTCAGATTTCCTGCTCCTCACCCTCACGTCCAGCCTAGCTCAGCGTCTCCAGTCTAGGAGTGGCTTAATGCGGTGGCCGAGAGCTCAGGGCCCTTATGCCCTGGGGTGATAGGGGTGCAGCTTCACGCTACATTGGGACTACCCTCAGCAGGGCCGTGACAGGACCTACCTCAGACCCTGTGGTGAAGCTGTGTGAGAATGAAGGGAAGTGAGCTGGGGAGAGCAGGGCCTCTGCTTCCAGAAGGCGCATGTCAGCCAGAGCTCAGCATAGTGCCAGGAGGGGCCTCCTTCACAGAACTTCTTACCTCACCTCTTTGGAGGTGAGCTTTGAGCCCCATTGTTCCCCACAAGGTTACATGCTCCTGTGGGGGAGTGAACACCTTCTAGCACATTCTACTCTCTCTCAGGTCAGAGTGTCAGTAAACCAAGGAATTGGCTGTGAGCAGGCCAGTGGGGACAGGGGAGAGTCTCATGTGCCCTGAGATGAGGGGAGAAGGCCTGTGAGGGAATAAACAGTATGCAGTACCCCAAATACATGACAAGAACTTGGGGTACCTAAGCTGAACAGCTGAATAAAACAAGAACAGGGCTCACGTTTTTCAGTCAGGGGAGCCTGTCCTTTGTGTTTGGCTGAGAAATTTGGATAGATAAAACC